>JASVEL010009422.1:0-209580 GCA_032618575.1 Nicotiana noctiflora
AAAAAATGAGGAACCTAAGCAATCATGGTCAAATCTCTTTCAGGGAAACAGATTTGCAACAAATGATATGTCACTAGATTACATACCACCTCTAATCGTAGATGGGCAGCAAATAGTGCAATTGAACAAATTAGAGGTAGAGGAGGAAGAGAAGAAGTGGAAATGTGTGTTAATTGCATACATTTTAGGAGATGGGCCAGGATTTAACGCGATGAAAAGATATATTAACCTTCACTGGTCACACATTCCTGAACCAGATTTATTCTACCATGATGAAGGTTATTACATAATCAGATTCAAAACGATGGAAGATGCTAAGGAAATCCTCTGTGTTGGGCCTTATTCTATAGCTAATAGACCTATAATTCTCAAACCTTGAACCCCTGATTTTGATTTCACTGAGGAATTTCCTACTGATATCCCACTGTGGCTTAAGTTTCCTAAGCTTTCTATGTCCTGCTGAGGAATGAGATCATTAAGTAGGATTGCAAGTGTATTAGGAAGCCTATTTTTTATGATGAATGCACAACTAAACAAACTAGGGTATCCTATGCTCGGATGCTTATAGAGATCAATGTCACCAAAGAGTTGCCGAGTGAAATATGGGTGATAGAAGTTCTTACAAGATGTGATCTATGATTGTCTTTTGTGAGAAATGTCAAACAAGTGTTCAACCCAAATGAGACCACCTACACATCAATTGAATTTAATCCGAATTTTGTATGGACTAAAACTAACAAAGTTTACATGTTTCCAAGGGCTAAAAATTGATTGCGAATTTGTTCATCGGTTTATTTAATCGAAAGAGAAATATTTTGGTGATTAATTTTACAATATTTGTTTTGGGTTAATTCAGTGATTCTCTTAAGTAATCGAAAGAGCTTATTGAATTGTTGATTAAATGAGTTAGGAGAATATTCTAGAGACGATTGACTAGCCCATTAACGTGTTCTTGCATATCTTCACAGTACTTTATATTAGTTTTTTTGTAGAGTCAGATTTAATCGAGAGAAGAATCTCGACCTTACATTTAAGATAATTATCGAGGTGAGAATCATTAGAATATTAGAAGTGAATTTAAACATAAGTTAGATCCCGAATAACTATCTTACACCTATTATGTCATGGCCATTATTTCTCATATTATTTATAAACCATTTTAGTTCTCTCTCATTCTCTGTGATCAGGTCTAATTAGTAGTAGTCTTAATTTAGTAGTTAATTGTGATATTAATCACTCCAACTCAAGTGTCAATCCTCCTGAACAACAATTAAATCAAAAAAATACTCGAACACACAGCAGAATTAAATCAATCCTCCTGTGCAGACGATAATTTAATATATTATCTTTAGCTAGCGAGTATTAATTTTTTGTGTTTTACGCTTGTCACCACCACACAGCACTGTTGTCCGAATCATAGCACATAATCACATAGTCCTCCCATCCATAGTAAATACCCTTTCAGAATTGTATCAGTGTAATTACAAGCCTATTACAAGGCAGATTAAGTGAACTAAATATCAATATGGGTTCCAATAGTTAATGGTGAAGAGAAATGATCAAAAGTCCTCCCTGCAACCTTAATAGAAATAGTATTTATAGTTACAGAACTATTGAGGCTCTTAGTTAGAAAGGTCAGGCAGTCTAAATTTGAGGTTGCTAATTAGTAAGAGCCAATCTTCTAACAAAATTAATTAGCATAGTCAGAGGTAAAATAATTTTAAAAAAATAAGAGATTGATTCAAATAAAGTAAAGGGCATAAGTGAATATATGTAAAGCTTTAGTCATTACATAAGTAGAACAACATTCACGTTAAGAAAGGAAAGCTTTTTGAAATAAATACACATGATGATTGAGAAAGAAGAAAAAATTAAATCAAATCAAATCAAGTTTGATAGTAGAGAATAAAAAAAATAAAAGTTGAGAAAAAATTTACCTACTATGTGAGCTCTCGAACTATGACAGATTCTTTAAGGACATTCGAGATAATTCTATCACACCGTACCATATGGTTCCGACTGAGTTGAAGGAACTAAAGGAGCAGATGCAGGATTTGCTTAATAAGGGGCTTATTGGACCGAATGTTTCTCCTTGGGTGCGTCCATATGTCTTGTAGAAAAAGGATGGTTCTATGAGAATATGCATAAATTATCGACAGTTGAACAAGGTTACTATCAAGAACAAGTATCCATTGTCTCATATTGATAATTTGTTTGACCAGCTTTAGGGTGACAAGGTATTCCGCAAGAATGGCTATCATGACTAGCTATCATCAGGGGAAGATTATGGCTTTGGACGTCCCTAAGTCATCAGTTATGGTCAATATAAGTTCTTGGTGATGTTATTTGGTTTGACCAATGCTCCATCAATTTTTATGGATTTTATGAACTAAGTGTTCAAGTATTTTGATTCATTTATGATTGTATTCATTGGTTATATTTTGGTTTAGTCTCGTAGTAGAGAAGAGCATAAGCACCACCTGCAGATTGTACTTCAAATTTTGAAGGATCGTCAGCTTTATGCCATATTTTTGAAGTGTGGTTGTACTTCACATTTTGAGTTCTAGTTTGACTCAATAGTATTCTTGGTTCATGTTGTGTCTAGTGATGGTATCAATGTTGCTAACTAAGAAGATTGAGGCAGTTTATAATTAGCCTAGACCTAGTTCAACTATAGAGATTCAGAGTTTCTTGGATTTGGTAGGCTACTATTGTCACTTTGTTGGGGTGTTCTTATCTATTGCAGCTCCGTTGACCAAGTTGACTCAAAAGGGTATTCCCTTTAGATAGTCTGATGAGTGTGAGAGGAGCTATCGGAAGCTCAAGGCTTCTCCGACTACAACCCCAGTGTTGGTGTTTGCCCACAACTTTTAGGCCTTATATCATGTATTGTAATGCTTCGTGCATTGGGCTTCATATGATTTTAATGCGGGATGGTAATGTGATTGCCTTTGCATCTCGTCAGTTGAAGATCCATGAGAAAAATTATCCAGTTCATGATTTGGAGTTGCAGTTATTGCACACGCGCTCAAGATTTGGAGGCACTACTTGTACGGAGTGTCATGTGAGGTTTACACTGATCATTATAGTCTAACACTTTTTTTCTAGCAGAAGGATTTGAATATAAGGTAGAGAAGGTGGTTGGAGTTGTTGAAATACTATGATATCACTATCTTGTACCATCCGAAGAAGGCAAATATAGTAGTTGATGCCATAAGTAGAAAGATGGAGGGTAAGGGTACTTTGACATCTATTCCAGCTAAGAAAGCTATCGATGTTCAGGCCTTGGCCAATAGAATTGTGAGATTGGATATCTTAGAGTGTTGTTGTTTGAGCATATTAAGACTCACCAATATGGTAATCCACATTTGTTGGTGCTTAAGGACACGGTGCAACATGGCGGTGCCAAGAAGACGGTATTGTAGATAATTGTATATTGAGACTTCATGGTCGGATTTGTGTTCCTAATATTGATAGTTTGAGAGAGTTGATTCTTGAGGAGGCTCACAGCTCACGACTCGAGGTATTCTATTCATCAAAGTATCAATGAATATGCATCGTGACTTGAAGCAATATCACTGGTGGCAGAAGATGAAAGAGGATAGTATTGGGCATGTTTCATGGTGTTTGAATTTCCAGCAGGTGAAGTATGAACGTCAAAACTAGGTAGTTCGACTCAGGGGTTGGTTATACTAGAGTGGAAGTGGGAGTGCATTACTATGGGCTTCGTGGTAGGATTACTACAGACTTTGAAGAAGTTTGATGCTATTTGGGTCTGTGGACAAATTAACCAAATATGCGCATTTCATTTCGGTGATGACTTCTTACACATCAAATAAGTTGGCTCGGATCCACTCCAAGAGATTGTTCGTTTGCACTATGTGCCCATTTCTATTATTTCAAATTGTTTGTTTGCACTGTGTGCCCATTTCTATTATTTCAGATCATGGCACTTATTTCACATTGAACTTTCGAAGAGCTGTCAGCAAGAGTTGAGAATGCAGGTGGGGCTTAGCACGACATTTCACCCACAAATAGATGTTCGTCCAAGAAAACTATTCAGATCCTTGGGGATATGTTAAAGGACTGTGTTATTAATTTTGGAGGACATTGGGATTATTCAAATCCTTGAGGTTCGAGCCGGGTTAGGCTAGGATATTAGGCACATGTTTGGTTCGTGATGCCTTAGATAAGGTGAAGTTGATTCATGATCATCTTTGGACAATAGCAAAAGAGTTATGCGGACAAGAGGTTCGTAATGTGTCTTTCATGGAGGGTGATAAGGTATTTTTGAAAGTTTCACCTATAAAGGGTGTGATGAGATTTGGAAATAAGTAAAAGTTGAGCTCGGGGTTCATTAGCATGTTTGAGCTGCTAAAGAGAGTTAGAGGGGTTTCTTATAGATTTCCATTGCCTCCTAGCCTAGCAGGGGTAAATTCATTATTTCACATTTCAATGCGTAGAAAGTATCATGAAGATAAATTGCATGTTCTAAACTTCAGCACGGTAAAACTTGATGAGAATTTGACTTATGAAGAAGAGATTGTGGCTATTGTAAATAGGCAGGTTCGAAAGTTGAGATATAAGGATATTTCTTCCATGAAAGTGCTTTGGAAAGGGATGCCGCCTGAGGAGGATACTTGGGAGTCCAAGTATGATATGAGAAGTAGATATCCACACCTTTTTTCTAGTTCAGGTATATTTTTATGTCCATTCGAGGACGAATATTTCTTTTAGAGGTGAAGAATGTAATGACCAGATAGGTCATTTTGAGTTATAGCTTTTTGTTTCATGATTGTGACCTTAAACAACTCCATTTGATGTTTTATGACTTGTGTGCATAGCTCGTTTCAATTTTTAAAAAGTTTAGATGTGCTTTTGGGAAATGAATTCTAATAATAGAGCCGTATCATGATTGGAGTTGACCACGATTAACAATCTTGGTAAACGCCCTCGAGCCGGTATTCTAACGATTATGATAGGTTCGTATGATGATTTTGGACTTGTAAATATGTTTGGTTTAGATCCTGCTGACCCGAGACTATTTCGGCACTAATAGTTGAAAGTTGGAAATTTGAGTTTATGAACATTTGAAATCTTTAAGTGATGCATGATTCTTAGTTTTGATATTATTTCTTGTTTTGAGCTTTTGATAAAGTTCATGTTAGGTTTATAGAGTTGTAAGGATGTTTGTACTGGGACCTAGGGGCCGGTGGTTTTCAAGATGGTTTCGGACCATTTTGAACCTTGTTGGAATAGCTCATGTTCTGGTATTTCTAGTGCTTTGCGATCGCAGAGCTTGTCTCACGATTCTATAAGAGCTTTGGGAATGAGGAAGTTATTCTTCATGATCACGGAGCTTGTCTTGCGATCGCGTAGTGTCTTTTGGCACTGTGAAAACTGCTTTTCGTGATCGCATAGTGGGTGTTGCAATCGCATAGAAGAAGGTTGGGGCCCGGACATTTGTACATCACAAATGCAACAGTTGGGGCCGCGAACGTGAAGGCTTGGGGGTGGGGGAGGACCTGGACTTCCGCGAATGCGATACTGCCTTCACGAGCACGATGGTTTGTTAACCATTGACCTTCTCGAACACTAGGGGCCTTCCGCGAACGCGATAAAGGTTTTTGTCCATCAATTTAAAATAAGACAGAAATCGAGATTCAATGACATTTCACTATTTTTGACATCTAGAACACGGCTCGAGGTGATTTTTGAGAGGATTTTCACCCCAACTTCAAAGGTTAGTAATATTAACTTAGATGTGATTTATTTTTATAGATTTTCACCCTTAAGTATAGAGTTTTAAAGAGTAAAAATTTGGATTTTGGGTTAAAACTTAAGAGAGCTACTTTTGGGGATTTGGACCTTGATTTGAGGTCCAATTTTAATAAAAATTATATATTTGGACTCGGGAAAAAATAGTTAATTGAGATTTAGTAGGCGTTTGGACATAAGAATTATAAAATTCCAAAAAATGGTAAAAAAAAAAATTTAAGTGAAAATGGTATTTAAAATTTAGAGTTGTGTTTGGATATAAATTTCAGTTTGGGTTGTTTTTGAAGTTTTGTGAGTGATTTTGAGCGAAAATTTTGAAAAATAGCTTTTTAAAAATTTTACATTTTCGAAAATTTCCAAAATGCATCTTCAAGTGAAAATTGGAACATTTATGAGCAAAAGTTGATTTCAAAAAAATAATTTTTTTCTGAAAATAGGAATTTTTTTTGTCCAACGGGCTCTTAGTCGTAATTTCATATTTTTACCATGTGAGCCCGAGTTGAATTTTTTTTAACTTTCTAAATTAGGTAAAGATAAAACCTTTTGATACTAGGAGGGTTTCTAAAACTAATTTGACTTATTTAAGTATAATTTGTCTAGATTCAAGTTGTTTGGAGGCTTGTTCTAAATGAAAGAGATAGTAGAAAGTTTATTTGTTCAATAAAGAGGTAAGTGTCTTGGTTAACCTTAATTTGAGGAAATTAGGTTATACTTGGGTCTATTTGCTATGTGCTAAATATGTTGGGGGCGTCGTATATGCATGATGACAAGTGTATATGTGTTTGCCACGGTTTAAGCATGCAGATAGAGTTCGTATATTTTCATGTCTTATTTGCTTTATGTATTTTTTTCTCTATGCATTAAATAGTTTGTGAAACTTGTTGATTATTCACATATGTTGATATCTATTTTTGAGCTTTATTGAGATATTTGGATATTATGATTCTTGAAATGTTGGCTCACCTATTGGTTCAAATGTTACGATTATCCTTCACGTGTTGTATTATGCTTATTCACTCTTCGTGATGTTATTTATGCTTCCTACCTTGCTTGATATTGTTTTATATATGCTTGGTGAGTGAATGGTAGGAAGGGTAATTATGTGGTTGTGAAGAAGAGTTATTATGCATTATGGGTATTTCCGTGCTTCTTGATTTTATTATAATTGTGCAAAGGGTGTTTTCGCGCTTGTGAGGAAAATGGATATGTATATAGTGCATGAATGGTGTTACCCTACTGGTGAGGCCGAGAGGTAAATATACAAAGGATGTTGTCATGTTATTTGATATGATATCTTTTACTCATTCCTTTTATCTTGCAGATTTGCATACTTGGTTATGTTATTTTGTGGTTATCGTTTTATTATTTTGGATTTGAGTGGTTGAGAAAGGTTTAGTTGTCACATTTGAGAAAACATGTTGCTTATTTATTTTAATTGGTCATTTTACCATTCCTCGTATTTATTCTTGTTACTTTTCTTGTTACTTCTCTTGCTTACTAACTACACTGATGTCTTGTCTTAGCCTCGTCACTACATTGCCGAGGTTAGACTTGACACTTATTGAGTATATTCGTTTAGATGTACTCATACAAGACTTATGCACTTATTGTGTAGATTCAGACGTTGGTCCTAGCGGAGTCCCGAGGGATGATTAACTTGAATATCTGGGGGACTCGAAGTAGTATTGCATATCCGATCTCAGATTGTGGAGTCACCTTTATTATCTTTGCTACTGTTTATTGTATCAAACAATATTATATTTTATTTCAGACTTTGTATTTAGTACTCTTTATAGTTTATGTAATCAGTGATACCAGTCTTGATGAGTTGCTTAGATGGTTGTATTCATTTTAGACTTGTTATATAATTTCGAAAGCTGAAACAACGTCATATCTTGCCTAATAACCTCTCCACAATACTTCTTTAGCCTAAGTTTGTCTCTCCTCAGACCCACTAGGGCCCACCTCTCGTACCTCCTCACTAGGGCATCCACGCTCTACCTTTTTTCATGTCCAAACCATCTAAGCCTCGCTTCCCACGTCTTGTTCCACCGAAGTCACTCCTACTTAGGTCAGAATATCTTCATTCCTAATCTAATCCACCTTGGTATGTCCGTACATTTATCTCAACATCCTCATTTTTGCTACCCTCATCTTCTAGACATGGGAGTTCTTGACTAGCCAATACTATGCTCCATACAACATAGTCATTCTGATAACCATTACGTAGAACATACCTTTAAGTTTAGGAGGCACGTTCTTATCACATAACACATCGATGCGAGTCTCCATTTCACCCACCCTGCTCCGATATGATGTGTAACATTCCCACCAATCTCCCCGTTACCTTGGATAATAAACTCAAGGTACTTGACACTATCTCTCTTAGGGATGGCTTGTGTATCAAGCCTCACGTTCACGTCCTTCTCATCGGGAGTGAACTTGTACTCTAAGTATTTCGTCTTGGTCCTACTCAACTTGACTCCAGGATCTGCTTCCAAACCTCTAGTTTGGCATTTACACTTCCTCGCGTCTTGTCAATCAATACAATACCATTCACAAATAACATACATCATGGTACCTCCCCTTGAATGTGCCACGTTAGTGTGTCCATCGCTAAGAAAAATAAAAACGGACTAAGAGCTGGCCCCTGGTGCAACACTATCATAAGTGGAAAATGGCCGAGTCATCCCCAATGCTCTCACCTGGATTTTAGCTCCATCATACATGTTCTTAATCACAGTAGTGTAAGTAATAGGAACACCTCTAGCCTCTAAGCATCTCCGTAGAACCTACCTTGAGACTATGTTGTATGCTTTCTTTAGGTCCATGAACACCATATGCATCCGTCTTCCTTTCCCTATGCTGCTCCACCAACCTCCTTACAAGGTAAATGGCTTTAGTAGACGAACGTCAAAGCATGAATCCGAACTGATTTTCAGAAATAGACACATTCTTTCTCACCCTCGCTTTCACCATCCTCTCCCAAACTTTCATAATATGGCTCAACAGTCCTGACATTCAGTGGCAGAGCCAGAACCTTCACGAAGGGTGTTCAAAAAAAAAGATTTGTAGCTAGTAGGAATTGAACTCATTACCTTATGTAAATTTTGAACACCCTTGACCACTAAACTATACTTTTGGATAGTGTTAAAGGTGTTCAAAACTTAATATATAGAGTTAAAATATAGATTTTACCTTATATATACAGTGTAATTTTTCGGCAAAGGATATTCGGGTGAACACCCTTGCGCCCCTAAATCCGCCCCTGCTGACATTAAGTAAAAATTATAAATTTTGAAAGAATAAAAAGTGCTATGGAATGAAGTATTTTTTTCTTGTTCCAAATTGGGATAAAATTTTATGGATCGTTAGAGATCCTTTTAACAAGAAATCAGAAACATAGAACATAAATAAAACACATAAGATTTATACTATCATTTTCTCCCGTTCAAATGGTAACTTATAACTTAGGCCAAAAGAAACATTGGAATATAATGAGAAATGATACTGTCTCTTCTCATTCGGACACATGTCTCTCCTTGTTGTAAAAATAAAAAAATAGGAACAGCATGGAAAACTAGACCGACTCCTCAACGCTGCTTTGTAGAAAACGAGGTTTTGTCACTCATGGATAAGAGAACAGCAAAAGACTGCGTCTGAGCTAAATCAACAGAGAACTAAGAATGACATCCAGCAGTACCCATTTACTAAAACCCTCCTTCCCTCCTAAAACCCTACCCAGATTCCCTCCATCTGCATTCACCCCTTTCAATTTACAGCTCCGACGTCGCAGGAGATATTGCCTCTGTATTCGCTCCAAATCCCTCAATATCCAAGCCTGTAACTCCGCCTCCACTTCCACTTCCAATTCCAACTCAGTTAATGACGAAACTGAGTCAGCTCAGCAGCTCTTTGAGGTAAATTTTATAAACAGTGTGGTGAAAAGTTGTTAATTATGAATAGTTACTTCAGTAGTAAAATTAGTTTTAATGCTATGTGGTTTTGTTAAATGTGGGATATCAGAACCTGAAGGAGGCGGAGCGTGAACGGATAAATAAGTTGGAGGAATTTGAAAGAAAGGCAAATGTTCAATTAGAGAGGCAGCTTCTGCTGGCTTCAGAATGGAGTAGGAAATTGCTGGCTATGCAGGGAAAATTGAAGGGTACTGAGTGGGACCCCGAAAATTCTCATAAGATAGATTACAGTCAATTCCAGAACCTTCTCAATGCAAATAATGTGCAGTTTATGGAGTATTCCAACTACGGCCAGACCGTTTCAGGTTAATTATTATTACTATCTACGTGGTTACTTTTATTTTTTATTTTTTATTTTTTATTTTGTTATGGTAATTCTTTGCACATACACCTCACTAAGCAATAGAAGGTCTTTTTGCGATCGAGCATCATAACAAATTAAAAGAATTTGATTCAAGGTAGCAGACACACACATCAAGTTCCCCAGCTTAGCTATTATGTGTGCGTTTGGGCAGCAGGTGCACAAATTAAAAGTATATGATTCGAGGTATTAAAAGGTTCAGAGTCGTTGTTAACTATTTTATTGTTGATTTCTGTCAAAATCTAACCTTGTAACTTAGTTATCAGTTATCAAGATGGTTTTCCACTTAGAATCATTTATGCAAACATCTAATACTAGCTAATATCTTACAGCATTTCAGCTTTCTATTGGTTCTATTTCAGGTAAATGGGCAATACATGAAATATGACTGGGGCAGTTAATCTTCACTATCCTTCCTGTCTAGATGTCTAAATATCTTTGTTTATTCCGTAGTTTGTTTATTTGGTATTTCTGGTTTCTTTGTAGTGATTCTGCCATATTACAAGGATGGAAAAACAAAAGGCTCAGGAGGGGAAAATAGAAAGGATATTGTTTTCAAGCGTCATGTTGTTGACCGGATGCCGATAGATTGCTGGAATGATGTTTGGAGGAAGTTGCATCAACAGCTTGTGAATGTGGATGTGTATAATGTGAATAACATTCCTGCTGAAGTATACTCTACTGTTGCAACAGCTGTTGTGTGGTCTATGCGGCTGGCCCTTTCAGTAGTCTTATACATTTGGATTGATAATAAGATGAGACCAATTTATTCAAAACTAATACCTTGCGATTTGGGAAGCGCCCCCAAAAAGATAAGCGAGCCACAAAAGCAGCGTGCCCTTGGTTCATTAGGAAAGAGCAGGTAATTGAATACTTTAGCTGTTTGTTTATCTGTTTATTATCTGTGAACTTCCTTATCAGTTATATATGTTGTAGAGAAGTTGACTTTATATCTTTCTGCTCACTTTGTCAAAGTATTGCCTTTGTTTGTAACCAGGCTTGAAATTGTATATGTTGTGAATTGGAATGCTTTTACTATGAGCTGGTGGTAGGTAATAGCTCTCCTTTTGGATCAATTTCCCTAAACTTTTGACTTAACTATGGAAGTGAAAAAGCCCAAAATGCGGCATAATTTCAAAGCTCACATGTATGCCTAGTGCCTTGAAATGTAGTCATTGGAGCAAAGCTTAGTCTTAGAACTCCAATAGGTCTTCACTTGGTTTGTGAATTGTGCTTTTCCGAGTCACTGTTGAAAATGTTAGTCTTGTGATTAAGCATCAAAATCTTTCCGACTTCTTTTTTTCCTTCCTTTTTGTGGATTTTATTCTAGAACCCTGTGGTCTAAATTCTTCTTGCTTTACTTGGAAAATAGCTGTCACAATCATGGGCCAAGCTACATAGTACAAAGGGTGGTCAGTACCCTTTGTCAAAAAAAATTACATTATGTATATAGGTAAAATATTAGGTTTTAGAGGTATATAACATATATTGAACACTCTTTGTCAAGAATTGTTTTCACTTCTTTCAAGTTTGAACACCCTTGGGGGGAGATTCTTGGCTTTGCCACTGGTCATAATGAATATGTTTGCTTATTTCCTAAGAATTCCTTCTTATTTGTTGTTATTGTAGTTCTGTTCTTTTTGTTTCTTTTTACTATTTGCTTTTCAGCCAATATAAGTGTTATATTGGTCATTGGCTTACTGTATTTGTCATGTTTATGCACACTTGTAAACTTGCATGTACGTGAAGTGTGTAAGGGGTGAAGGGAATAAAAAAGAGATGAACATTTTGAGTTTCTTGAGTAACAATGATAAATGCTAATTACAAATTAAAAAAAAGTGATAAATGGAAATTATGGAAAAAAAGGAGATGATCTATTTTTGCATGCAAAAAACTTGTTTCTGTATTTTTATCTTTTCTGCTACTGTTTTATCGACTATTGGAAAATGGGGAAAGCAACCTCACTGCAGAATAACAACATCTGCACCCCCCCCCCCCACCACACACACACAAAAAAAAAAAAAAAACAGAACAAAGAACAATGTGCAAATTCTTCTTTATAGGCATCAATATTTGCTATCAACATATCTGTGTTCTTAACTGGACTACAGTTTAACCCCTTAGTTCAACATTAGATTGTAATTTTCTTTTTACCATTTGCCATCAGAGCGAAATTCATATCAGCAGAAGAAAAAACTGGTATAACTTTTGATGATTTCGCTGGGCAAGAATATATTAAGAGAGAGCTTCAAGAGATTGTTCGAATACTGAAGAATGAAGAAGAGTTTCAAAACAAAGGGATATATTGTCCAAAAGGTGTGCTTCTCCATGGTCCTCCTGGAACTGGTAAAACACTTCTGGCAAAAGCTATAGCTGGAGAAGCAGGATTACCTTTTTTTGCTGCTAATGGTACTGATTTTGTTGAGGTGAGAGGTACTCACGATTGCAACTTTCAGATACACTTAAATGGATGAGTAAATTCTGATAGTTGCAAGATTGTGAAAGTTTTTTTTAATTGATTTGGTGTTTTGGGTAACAACATGCACTTACAGGGTTAAACATGGCATCTATGACCATCATCTATAATGGACCCAAAAATAAAAGCTGCATTCCAATTATGTTGGCAAATCCATAGTTTTAAGTCGCAAACTTATCAATGAAGCATATTCCTGATTTTCCTGCCATACTCCAACAATTGCTTGTTAAAGATAACAAAGTTTTCATTAGCTTCTGTTTCTTGAACCTCTTTTGTTTATTTCTGGTAAACACTTGCATGTTTGTTCAATCGTTTCTTTCTTTTTGTTTCTAACATATAAATCTTGTTTCTCTTTCCAATTTTGCTTTAGCTTGTTTTCAGTTCTTTATATCTGAACGAAAACATTGTGGGATATCTTATTGGATGCTTAGCACGACTGAACTGAACATCTTCAGTCATTCCTTCCTTCTAGTAAACCTTTTGTAATCACTTACCTGCTTTTTGTGCTATATTCGCTATGCTACAAAGCTGGATCGTGGATCATCAACTGACAGTCTTAGTTCCCCGCAGAAGCAGGATAAACTTTAATTTGGATGCTGGTAAAGCTTATAGATGATTCTTTGATGGCCTGTCCTATGTTGTAGTCTCCACTGGCATGTTTCTATTGTTAATGTCCAGAAACTCCTCAGAAACTAATAGCCCGAAGTACATCATCCTTGGTATGATCGTTAGCAAAAGCAAGATATCTCATGTCTGAGCACTATCTAACTTTTTACATCAGTCTCTAGGAAAATTTATCTAACAGCTGACTATGTTTGGTGCAAAAGAATTTGTGCGTCCAACCCAAAACCTTAAGATAATGGGTGGAATGACCCCGGGCATTATTGACTCTTTTGGAAAGCCTATGCAACCAATAAGGGACAACTGTATTCCCTAACTTCCTCCCGCACGTGCAACCCAGTTCTAGGGTTTACACTAAAGAATTGTTTTTAGATACTATTATTTTTTGAAGAAGAGAAAGACTTCACGGGAGTGAGCATGGAGTAGAGGGGGACAAATTTAATTCAACAAGCTAATGAGTGGAGTTGGTTCTATGTCACGAGCACGATAGGATGAATTAGAGAGAGATATGTAGAAGCCCAAAGTAGCCAATAGGTTGAATTGAGAGAGAGAAGCCCAGAGCAATATGAAGTGAGAAAGCGGTTGGCTCGATGGCCTGAATTCAGAGATAGATAAAGAAGCCAAAAGTAGCTCCATGGGCTGAGTGTCGAGGGAAAAGCCCGAGCAGTAAAATAAGCTAGTTAGGTTGAGCTTTCCTATTCAAAGAATAATAATAAAAATAATAAAAAGAAAAAAGTACAAAATAAATATATAAAATAAAAAGGGAACTCTACACAACTTATAGTTAGGAACTTACCTTCTAAAAAAAGAAAAAAAGAAAAAAAGAAAGGAAAAGCCATTTATGACAGATTTATGAAAAAATCAATTATAATGCGTTGCCTAAACCTATACATGATAAGAAAATGAGGGCAAACGGCTAACAAATTTCCTCTTTGACCTGATCTTTTTGGCAAAATCAATAAGTCGAATCTTCCTTCACAATCCGCAAAGGGTTGAACATCCAAATCACACCAGGCAAGTCTCTGCCTTCGCTGGGTAGGGGTGTTCAAAACCGATCCGAAACCGAAAATCGAACTGAAACCGAAGCTTAATGGCTTATTGTTATTGAGTTAATGGTTTAACGGACGGGGAATGGATTTAAAGTTTTTTATTAACGGCTTATTGGTTTGGGGGCGTATTATTCAATTTTCTTAACAAATAATCCGTTAACCCGTTAATAATAATATATATATATATATATATATATATATATATATATATATATATATATATATATATATATTTTTTTATTAATGAAGTGTTAATCACTAATATATATCGTTATCAATCTAAAAGTTATCTACGGACACCAAATTGAGGACACGTTATTGGAAATCTTAGCTCATGAATCTTTATTAGTTAACCAATGTATTCCCTTCTGTAATCAGAAGACAAATAATCACCTCCTAGCAAAATGTATAAATCTCCAGCCCCCCACTCTACCAAAGAAGCAAAGCAACTAGTCTAATTTTTTTTCTTTGTTTACCCTTAGTTGTTGTGCGGGAAAATTGATTATAAACATATTTGTCACAAGACAAAAAGATGGGATCGAGAGAGATCAAAATTTGCATGGCTTTATTAGCATGATTTCAACAGGGGCAATGGCTCAATCCAACTGCATGAACGTGTTCTTTAGCTCTGATATCTTATCGGGGGTTAGCGGATTAATACATTTAAAAGCCGATAACTGAGAAGCCAAACCATTAAGAGTAAATAACCGTCCAATCCGCCCGATAAGTAGCCCTATCACCAGGGGTAGGAGTAGCACTCTCGACAATTTTCTCTTAAAAAAACTTCATTATTGTTAAATTGGCTGCAATAGTTAGAATTAAACACCGCTTTGAACCTATTTTAATCCTCAATCTGACACCGTGAATAAGACTTATTAACTTAGCAAGTGATTTGGAAGAGAAAAGTTCCTCTAAATTACTTTCTGAGTTCTTTTATAAAATTTAAGTCATTCACTTTCTTTTAATTACATAATATAAGTAAACTGCTTAAACGTGTGCTTATTCTAATAGTTTAAGCTTTTAGATAAGATGGTTATAGAATTCAACAGACAAGTGGTCTTGGGTTCAAATCTCACTAATAGGGCAGCCCGGTGCACGAAGCATCCCGCGTTCATGCGTGTATGGGAAAGAGCCGCACCCCAAGGGGTATGATGTAGGCAACCTACCCTGATGCAAACATCACTGCGACTCAAAAAAAAAAATCCAGTCGCACATGTAAGGAATTGTGTTGGCACGTAATATACTTAAGTATTTAAATTTGTGCTCTCCCTGATAGCATAAGGTCTTAAGATGAGATGGTCTCACAATTCATTACTTCGTTGCGGTGTAAACACTAAGGTTGGAAGAGTGGAAGTAAATGTGGAAGGGGAAGGATCATTTCACTTATTTGGTATAAAGAAGAGCAAAAGGTAGTTGGAAGTGGAGGGATTGAGTGCACCTACAGTTAATCCATCCAAAAGTGGATGCATCGTCTTCTATTTATGAAGAACTTATTTACTAGAATATTGTTACAAGTTCCTTTCTATCTCCAGGAGAGTGTTGCATTCTATTTTGTAATGCACTTTGTCTCATTCATGCGGAAGTCAGGCTTTGATGTTACATATTATGCTGCTTCATCACCGTCCAGAGGAAATATGAGAAGTAAAAGCTCTCACTACTATAATGGATATGGAAATAGACCGTTCAAATTCTTTTTCATCTGAAACTACAACCGCTGAATTTATTTCCTAATCTGATTCTGAAATCCCCGCATACAAAGTCAAATAAGAGTTTCCAAACAAAAATGCTAATTATTGTAGGAACGGCTTTATCCCACAAATCTGAGTCCAAGGAAAAGGGTAAAATTATTTCAGAGCACTAAATTGCCTATTTCAAAGTGCATGTGGGTCGGAAAATGGTGATAGAATTTTCCACGTTCCTTTTATCCCTTGCCACTATGTATACCTTGTTGTTTCTCCTTCATGCTATGGAGTTTGGGTTAGCTGTATTAGTCAGCATTCCTTCTTTGTCTTGCTGTAATAGAGGGACAGCATGTCCTAAGAATATGTACCCATTATCCCAAAAAGCAGATATCTTTTTTCCTGCCTATCAAACGAGTTGGTGACTTCAGCAATATTCTTTAAACCTTCAGCAGTATGTAACCCAAGATATGGAAAAATAAGTAGGAGGAAGTAGACAAAACCAGAAGCATGTGCCCTAAGGCCCTTAGCCTAAGCTTCTTTACTTCCATATGTGTGTACTATCTATACTAGCACTCCAATATTTGATTCAGAAATTTCTCCTTTTGTTTTGGCAGAAGTTGTAGCGTCTAACCTTTCACATCTATGCAGATGTTTGCCGGTGTGGCTGCTTCACGTGTGAAGGACCTTTTTTCCAGTGCCAGATCATTTGCTCCTTCTATTATTTTCATTGATGAGATAGATGCAATTGGCAGCAAACGTGGTGGACCAGATATCGGTGGGGTATGATACAAATTTTTTTTCTTTGCATATAATTAACTTATATTCTCCCGTTAGTAATTTTTGGTTTTGAGATATCACTCTTTGCTGGTAATTATGAAATGATGTTTAAGTTCATATGAAACTTGGATGCATGTCTTCTTAACCCATCTGTAGATATTTTCATATCCTTGTTCTCTAACAGCTGTGCCTATACGGTATTGTGTCTTTCACTTCTAAACCTATACAACAAAACTAAAAAAGCAAAAAGAAAGGATGCTTGCTCAAAAATATAAAAAGCAATAAAGGGTGGGTTTTCTTTTGGGAAGGGGGTTAAATAGAGGGACTTAGATTAAGTAAAGCGCATCTAGTGGATAGTTTGTTTTCACGTGCTCCTTTGTCAATTTGGTGGTCATCTTTACTTTGACTATTGCTTAGCCTTTTGGGATCCACGATTAGGGGTGGCAAACGGGCGGGTCGGGTCGGATATGAGCGGGTCAAACGGGTAATTTTATTCAAACGGGTAAGGCCTGTCTACATATTACCCTCTGGGAATATACTGGGTTGTTGTGGTTGTTGTTGTAAGCCTTAATTCAAACTAGTTGGTGTCGCCTGTAAGGATCTTTTGCTTATATTCTGTTATGTTTTTCTAAGTTTTCACAGATATCGAGACTGTTGGCAAACAACTTCTTTTCATGTGATTTTAGTTCTGCCTCCTCTCAATCTTAACACTTTTGATTATCTTAGTGTCATAGTTATGGACCGGTGCAGTTGGAAGTCCACAGAGAATATAGCCGAACCATCCAGGACTACCTTCTCTTGTTTTAGCCTCTATATGTGCTACTTGCACCTTTTAGTGACTGTAATCATTTTATGATCATGTCTAATCTTGTATAATCATATATCTATTCTAACATCTACATTTCCATGACACTCATCTTGTCAATATCTTAGGCCTTATAGGCTCAACATCACCCCGTATAATATTTTTGGTCTCACAATTCTCCTATAGAATTTGCCTTTCAGGGGGGTAAATATCTTCGTACTGCAGAGCTGTCCTGCTGCGCGCTTCTATTTAAGCATTTCTTTATCTGTTATCTCTTGATCTGTCATACCATTGGTCTAGAACTCTGAGCTCAAATATCTGGGTTGTGTACCCTAGGAACTGCAGTCCCGTCTAATATCACTTCAACTTCATTCTTGTTATGGGGAGCTAAATCTACAATACATATATTCTCTATTACTTCTAATACTAAACGTCTTGCTTCTCCATAATACCTTCAGTTGGTTCGCTCATTAATTTCGTTAATTAACATTCATCTGCACTGCGTTCAAATAATTTTATGTAGTAAACGACATGTGTTTGCTTTCTTAGGGTGGTGCGGAGAGGGAACAGGGGCTTCTTCAGATATTGACGGAAATGGATGGATTTAAAGTGTCAACATCACAGGTACAGTATAGTTAAGATGATGGTTTCCCATAAAGAAGTAATAAGAGCTTCTAAGGTTTGCTGTTAAATGCTGGTTTGTCAGGTATTAGTTATTGGTGCAACCAATAGATTGGACATTCTTGATCCTGCGCTGTTAAGAAAGGGCCGTTTTGACAAGATTATTAGGGTCGGTTTGCCCTCAAAAGACGGTAGACTGGCCATATTGATGGTATGTCGCTGCTTGCTCAGTTATGATTGACATCTATTAATCTTTAGAAGATTTTCTGGATTTCTTGTGTCAGTATGTTTGATCCTCATTTCAAACATCTCAGGTACATGCTCGAAATAAATTTTTCCGGTCAGAAGAGGAAAAGGACACTTTGTTACAGGAAATTGCAGAGCTCACAGACGATTTTACTGGAGCTGAACTTCAAAATATATTGTACATAATCCTCAACTGTAATTCCTTTTAATTCAGCATTTGGAGGGAGTAGCTCACACCTTCTTCTGGGCAGGAATGAAGCTGGAATATTGACTGCAAGGAAAGACTTAGATTATATTGGACGAGATGAACTTCTTGAGGCCTTGAAGAGGGTAGGTGCTAAAAATTGAGATATGCAGCATCTTTTATATGTTTGAATCAGTTCATTATGTTCATGTTATATCATTTAATATTACAGCAAAAGGGCACATTTGAAACGGGTCAAGAGGATAGTACTGAGGTCCCTGAGGAGCTAACGCTAAGACTAGCTTACAGAGAAGCTGCTGTTGCAGTTCTTGCATGTTACCTTCCAGATCCCTACCGACCATTCACTGAGGTTTAACTCATACTGATATCATGTTACTCATTCTTAGTATTTCTTAAATTTGCAATGTGCTCATATTCCTGTATATTTGGTCTTTGGTATAATGTCAGACGGATATCAAATCCATCCGTAGTCAGCCCAATATGCAATTCATGGAAATTGGAGGCAGAGTGTTTAAAAGGAAAGCAGATTATGTGAACTCAATAGTCCGTGCATGTGCTCGTAAGTTGGAAAATGAAATAATATTTCTGTGTTCAATATTGTCGTTCTATAAACACTTGTGTGAATCTTCTTTATGGATCTTTTGTTTCAAATCGCTTTCTCACTGTTCCCATCTCCAACAATGGTATTGTGCTATAACACGTTACGTGACTTTCTTAGGTTCTCTGCAGCTTCGTACTACTTTATTATTTAGATAAGGAGAATATTAACTGAGGAATTTGCTAAGCAAGTCCTTGAGAATGGGAAAGTTCGTTAAAGTAAAACAATGCTGGATCCATATAATGAGTATGGGATATACTTAAATTGATGTAGTAGCTTGATGTGCAGGAACCTTTCTACCTTACCCAAAAAAAAATAAAAAAAGTTCAGGAACCTTTCTGTATCTCTCTACTTGGGTGATGCTTTCCTGAATCTATGTTACAACTCCTGTTCATTTTACAGCGTAAGAATAATGTTTATCCCTGATAAACCCTCCAAATGGTGATCTCCCCCCACCACTCACCAGTGAGTTTCAAGCATATCAGCTGTGAGGTTCTCGAGAGTTAAGTTGCGGAACAAGCTACCCATCAGAGCCAAGGAGTATGCTAGATAGGAGTACAATGACCTTAACCTTCTATGTTGACTCCAGGAGCTCAGTGACTGAAATATTTGACTGTAATTTCATATGGAAAGTGTTGAAATTGGAAGCTTTGACATTCATAACCTTTTGGTTATGTCACTGCTGCTGTAAGAATTTCAAATTAAACCTTACTATCAATTATAATGAGCAGTCCGGTGCACTAAGCTCCCGCTATGCGCGGGGTCCGAGGAAGGGCCGGACCACAAGGGTCTATTGTAGGTAGCCTTACCCTGCATTTCTAGGAAAAATGAATTAAAATTAAACCAAAAATGAGATAATTTCAGATATACCAAAAGTTGATACAATCATTAGGTAGAAATATTGGGAATTTAAGCCTATACTTGCTTATATTAATCAATCAATCAATATTCTGTGCTTCTATTTCCGACTAGTTACGGTCAGATATATAAATTCTCTATGTGTGTTCGCTTAATTAGAGCGTAAATCACTTTAATACAGGTTATTAATTTGTTTTAAGTCTAATTAAAGTTTTTTGGACTAAGGGTCCCCTAAAATTCAACATTACTTCCTGCATTGGCATACAAGTGTCTGACCAAGCTAAAAAAGACCAAAAAAGGGGTTCATGGCGAACACCAGCTTAATTTATGTGCGACCACAATAATAAAGCCTTAATCCCAAGTAATTGTTGTTGTCTATGTGGATATTTTGCTACTAGAACGTGATTATTTCGGATGTATGTAACATTATATGACTGCACATCTGCGTTTCAACGGTACTCATCTAATACCCAACATTCTTTCTTCAATGATTTCGGTATTCCTGTCGCATAGTGTTCCCTTTTTTTTTTTAAAAAGGTAAATTGTATTAATCAAAAGGGAGAGAACTCCCGTATACAGGAAGTATACCAAAAAGTAGAGAATTTACATCAAAACATGATTCTCTACAAAAGACGCCCAATTTCTATACAAGTAGGGGCTATATGAGTGCACCAAAAAGCCATCAGAGATAAATGACTATTCTAGAGATAAATGACTATTCTTAAGATATGAAAAAGGAGACTCAATCCCTCAAAAGCTCTCCTATTTCTCTCCCCCCAAAACTATTGTGCTCCCTTATTTAAGGCCTTCATTCTCACGACCATTTTGATAAATCTTGATTTCCATTTTGTTGGTTAGATTCCTGCCCCGTAGCACTCCCAATAATCCAATTTTTTGTATTGTGTGTTACATCATCATGACCATCATCATCGTCATCATAATCTATCATGCATGTACTCTGTCTTAATTTTAGTTACCCTAAAAGAATGCTATATAGTGCTTTTTCATAGTTCGAGCTTTTGGTTAATTTCATTGCTTAGTTTTGTCGATTAACATAATATCATCTAAAAATGACATGCACCATGGCACGTTATTCTCAATACTATTTGGTTAGATTATCCATAGCAGGGGCAAACAAGGACTCAATGCAAATCCTTGGTATAAACTCACGATTACGTGACACTTCTGCGTATCTTCTTCCGCTATTTTTCATACTTATGACTTTCATCTATATATCTTTAATAGCGTTATATACTTGATATGAACTCCTTTTGTCTCAGCACTTTTACGCTCTGCTTTTTCTAGGTCAATGAATGTCATTTGCAAAATTCTTCTTCCTCTTATAAATTTCCATCAATATTCTTAGCAAAAGTATAGCCTTTATCGTAGTCTCGTAGATCTATCATAATTCAAACTGGTAATCTGTTGGTCTCATAATTAAGTTTGTGCTTTATTACATCTTTTTCAAAGTTTCAAAGTTTGTAAGGCATTGGTTTGAGAGAGGTTGCACAATTTAGAACATGATAGATTCAATACAACTGTATGAACACAATAACGTGGCAAACCCATGGAAATATCTCTAATATCAAAGATAAATAGACATCACGTGTTACAGTATCAACCTGTTTAAAAGGCCTTTTTTTTGGTTTCTTTGTTGTTTTCTGTTTGCTTGGTTTGATTCATTCACGTGGACCACTGATAGATTGATTTTGTAGCCAGAGTAATTGAGGAAGAAATGTTTGGAGTTGACAATCTATGCTGGATCTCTGCAAAAGCAACTTTAGAAGCTTCCAGGCTTGCAGAATTTTTGATATTGCAGACAGGGTTGACTGCCTTGGGAAAAGCTTATTACAGATACCAGAGAGATCTCGTACCAAACGTGAGTATATACTGGATTTTATATAAGCTATAGGTTTGTTAGATGTCTAATTTCCGTTCTTGTGATTGTGTTTTGCAGCTCCCTTCTAAAATTGAAGCACTTAGAGATGAGTACATGAGATATGCCGTGGAGAAATGTTTGTCTATTCTAAAGGAAAACCACGCTGCTGTAGAGACAATTACAGGTAAAGTTATTTAACCTTGATGATCTAGCCACTTTAAGGTTCGTCTCCATCTAAGATATGTAAAATTGTGCAACTGGCTTTGGATACTTACTGTTGATTGGCTCATGCTTGTGTGTTGACTGTTGATCAGATGTGTTGCTTGAGGAAGGAGAGATCAAAGCTGATGAAATTTGGAGCATATACAAAAGCTCGCCTAAAAGTCCTCAGGTGATTCGTTGCTTCTCTTGCCAGCAGTTTTACTGATATGATTGAGGAAGACTTATGCAATTTTCTTCTTTTCTATTCCTTTTCTTCCCCCCCCTCTTTCCTCCCAAAAAAAAAAAAAAAGAAAAAGAAATAAAAACAACTAAGAAGGAGCCTTCCAGAGTACACTTATGTCATTGATAAAACACTTTCGAGGAGGTTGTACTGGTTCGGTGTTCTTTGGAGTAGATTTGGCATACAGGCAAACTGGGCTTGTGCCCAAGCTCTTGGGTTACATGTTGCATAATTTAGAGATTGACAACACCTATTCACTCGGAAGGTGCCATTGTGCTTGCTGTCGGTGGCATACGAGCAATTGCCTCTTGCTTTTTTCCCCTCTCGTGCTTGGCCACTCTGCTTGCTTAATATTACTCTTCTACTTGAATTCTAGCAAAATATCATTTGCAGTTCTAAAGTTTCTTGCATTTTTCAGCCTACTGTGAGTCCTATTGATGAATATGGAGCCCTTATATATGCTGGAAGGTGGGGAGTCCATGGAGTTTCACTTCCAGGGAGGGTGACGTTTGCACCTGGAAATGTTGGATTTTCAACGTTTGGGGCACCACGACCTATGGAGGTAAGCACAATGGATGCTGTATTTAGTGATCTTTATGATGAATACTCTATGTGTTGATGGCATTTCTTTTTCTTACGCAGACCCAGATAATTAGTGATGAAACATGGAAGCTAATAGATGGTATATGGGATAAAAGGGTCGAGGAAATAAAAGCTGCAGCATCAGTTGAAATTGAAGAAGACAAGGAGAAACCACAGCTTCTGATGCCCAGTCATTTCCTATAGCATCCAAATACCATATACAGGTTTTGACTTTTGACACTAGTTCTGGGCGGCATATGTTGTGCAGCTATGACTTTATTTTCTTTGCTTTAATTCCGTGAGATTTGACGTTATTTCCTGATTGCCTGAGTTAGATTATTGCTTGGCCTATATTTTTTTTTAAAATTAAATGTATATTATTGGACCAGGAAAGGTTTTTGTTTTGGGTGGGTTGGGGTGGAGGTGGGTGGATGGGTGGGGGGTAGTGTAGATACTGACGTGTTCTCTAAAAGCAAAGTTGAGTTTGTCGCCTTACCTTCTCATAAACGAAGAAAGGACATCCCCACTCCTTTACAGTTCGTAAATTTGAGCAAAGCATATAGGATATCCCCACTCCTTCACAGTTCGTAAAATTGAGCAAAGCATATTAAGTGCATGCCTAATATTGAACTTGTAATGGCCTCAGAGGACTTGCCCCCATTTTCATCATGAAAGCCTATGCAGTTCACAAATGTAGTGTAACATTCTACAGAATTAAGTTTTTCTCGATCGACTTGGTTCTGTCTTGCATGCTTCGAAGAAAGTGTCAATTTAGTTCCCTTCCAGAATTCCCAGTCTGCAGCCCAAATTGAAACCATGGGGAAATAAAAAACCTTCTTTGACTCAGTAACCCTGTGAACTTAATAATCAACATAAAGCTTGTGAACGTTTGCTAAACTGAGTTGAAGCATGTGACTACTCAACCTTCACTTTAAGCAGGAGTAACTTGCCATTAATGGCTTAGTGCCTGGAGATGCAAGCTAGAAACATACTCGTCATTATTATAGCACAAACAAATTAGTTTGGGCAATTTTTTACCTGCCTCTGTCCAGAAATGCTCATACTACGTTTCTTTTTGAGTTGTCCCACAATGTTGTTCCCTTTCCTTAAGTGGAATTTTAGTACATCTTAAAATACTGCAAAATGTTTTATGGGTCCTACTTTTATTATTGTCAATACAAATTTATCCATATTACATCATTCTGCAATACGGAAAGTAAAAATATGATACAACATGTCTCTCAACAGATAACTTAAAATATTCAGCTTCTCTTAATTATTATGCAAAGTCAAAGTGTGGCAAGCAAACTGGACGGAGGGGGTTATTAATCAATGTTCCTCTTGATTTGCGTAATTGGTTGCAGGCAGGCTGCTGTACTCTTCAATTGTTGTTTGTTTTAGATATAAGGAGCCAACCACTCGCATTGTTCGAAGAAGGGTCTTGACATCTGCAGCATATTTGTGTTTTTTTGAGATTAGATCTGGTCCGCGGCTATGCTATGCATATCTTCATGTGAGATAATAAATTGTTCCGACGAGGCCAGCTTAAAAGCTAGCCTCTTGTGGAGTGTTTTGGAGGAATGCCAAGCTGAAAATTAGCTTCCCCATTAGCACAAGGAAATGAGATTCGAGGGGCGAAGAAACTTATTCTAGATGGGATACAAGGTGGCCCTTTTAGTCCAATCAGTCAATCACTCAGCTGGGTTCCAAACTGGTCGGGAAGGTGCCTTTTAGTTAAATTTTGTAGTTATTCCTACACCAACTCCAACCCCTTTCCATGTCCCGTAAAAGTCCCATCGAAAATTTTGTAATAACTGGAGATTCAACTTTCTCTGCTTCAGAATAGTGTTGCAGAGGTTATAGCGGTGGTACCATTGTCATAATTAATTTTAGATCAGTTAGTGCAGTGTTAGTTTTGCTGTATTCTGAACTCAAATTCATTGCTTCCCCCATTAGCTAGCGTGATTAAGAGCCCATTTGGATTAGCAGGAAAAAAGTAGTTTTTAAGTACAAGTGCTTAAAAGTAGCTTTTAAGTGCTGGAGCTTAGTTTATATACAAGCAGAAAGTAGTTTTTAAGTACAAGTGCTTAAAAGTAGCTTTTAAGTGCTGGAGCTTAGTTTATATACAAGCAGTTACCTGTTTGGATAAAATTGTTGAAGCTTAAAAATCTAAGTAATTCAAATTCTTTACCAAAAATGCAGAAAAATGAAGATGAAGCAGAGGAAGAGGAAAAAAAATGATTGTGTCTTCGAAAGTGCAGAAAAGAGGAGAAATACAAGGTTTTGGGATTTTATTTGATTGATGGTTATTTTGGTATTACGAAAACTTATAATGGACAAGAAAGTAAGATCCTTGGTCAAGGCAATATGGCTTTTAAGTCTATTTCGAAAAAGTTGAGTTTACCCAACTTAATGGTTTCAGCTTTTTTTAGTCAGATTTTAACTGTTTTTAAGCTCTCTTTTTGGTCGCCAAACACTTCCAGAAGTTAACCAGCTTTATGCCCATCCAAACAGGCTCTAAATTCTTGAGCTTTTTTTCCAAAGTTGGCCTCTTTTTTTAATCATCCTAAGCCAATGCCATTTTAAAACAGATCCCAGACATAGTATTGTGTAGTTTGTCACGCTGCTTGAGAAGCGGAAAACCAAAAAAAGAAAAGTTAAATAATGCTATGCTAGCTTAACTGGGGGAGTGGTGGTGGGGGGTGGGGGTGGGGGGTGGGAGTTCAGGTGAGGACCTGGGGATAAGCTGCATGAGTTTCATCAGTCTATTTGTTATATGCTTCCCATATGCGTTTTCTTAAATCCAGTTGTGTAATTGCGCATCTTGATGCTTATTGATGGTTGTATGGGATGACTACTAATGGAAGAGCATTTGATTGCAGATAAAACTATCAATTGTGCTATGTATTTTCCTATCATTACAATGTTTTCATACATGGTCAATGCAAGCATTGATATAATCGACTCCAATTTGTTTGGAATTGAGACGTAATTGTTGTATATATGTTTTCGAGTAAGGGGCGTGTATTTGAGTAATATCTTTTCCAAACATTGGTCCGATCATCTATCTTTAGTGAAACTAGGAACTTTTAGGACAAACATATCAAATTTTATCATTGTCATGTTCTAGCACAACGGTTGTAATTTCTGGATACTTTGAAAAAAGGAAGACAAAAACCTCAGCAATAAGATGAGAAAATATTAATTCCTGAAGACAATCTGTCAAAGGACATAACTTTTTCTTATCACGTTATTTTCTCAAGCTGTAACCAATGAAAATCAATATGACATTGTAGGGCCTCATCAAAATTAATAGCCTTCTTCAGCAAGAGACCGGAAAAGTAAAAAATGTAACTTGTTGACAAGGCTCGTCCATCCATGAACTTGAACAGAGCCTTGGCAACCACCTGGCCATCCATGGCTCGATTCGAAAAAATGTGATGCGGGTTCATCTCTCTCGACCAGTTCAGGTTCAAGGGAGGATGATCGAGGGGACCCAGACTTTCGATCTCTTCTCTATGGCGGGAGCTTTCGTATCAAGAGTGTGTTGGGGAGGCCAGGGAAGATGGATTGGATTGAGAGGCATTAGGATGATATTCCTTTCATCCGAATGGTCAACCAATTTAATTTGCACTTTGGAAAACTTAGCCTCAGACATGCGATTATTGTCATATGGTCTAACCAACAGCAAAAATCTACCAATCCTGGGCAATCTTTTAGGCTAAACAAAAGTGAAAGAGCAGTAGTCAGTTTCTAATCCTGGGCAATCTTTTAGGCTAAACATAACAATAGAAACTTAATAAATTAATTCAAAACAGACACATCTATAGACTGGATGAAATAATATTACAAACAATCATATGATGCTTTTACGATTGCCACATTAATAATGGTTGTGCGGTGAAAGCTGAAGGTGGAGATGCTTCGTGGTAATAGTCGGTGGTGAAGGTGTTGATAGCGGTAATTATGCCTTGAAAATTGATTATGCAGGAGATTGGTGGCAAAAGTGGGTAGTGGTAGAGGTGGTTCATTGTGGAATGTGTATAAAGATCCGTGGTAATTGTGTATGATATTTAGTTTAAAGTATATATTTATATGTATATCGCCTTATATATTATAGTGGATTTCAGATGTAAAATCTATTGATTTATGTTAATTCGCAGTGTTTTTCTATGTAATTATCATCCAAAAGCAATATGGGCGAAAGGCGTGAGATTAGAGCCAAAAAGGAGAAAAATTGGAAAAGGGTCATTTGTAGTGCCACAGACAGCACCCGTGGCGCACTTTGCAGAATCTATAATTGGCTAGCATCCTACGCTATCCTGGCCGCTGGTGACGGGGAACCTCTCCTACTTTGTCGGGACAAGGTTATTTTGGTCCAAGACCTGCTCAACGCGTATAAAAGCAAGACTAAGCCTATTTTGAGAGGGGAGACGCCACTTTGAAGGAAAAATACATACGAGAAACATCCGCGGGCGAGTATATCTCGGTTTTCTTCATCTTTTCTTAGTATTCTCAATTATTAAACACTTTTGAATTTGGTTTGACATTATCATGAGTGGGTAAAACCCATAGTTCTGGGGTTATGATTTAGCTATAAATATTGTTGTTTGAAGTTGATTTAACCTTGATTACAATTCGCTAATATATGATTGTTTCTTCAATTCACGATTTATTGCTTAATTGTCTGGCCAACGATTAGCTTCTATTTACTATCTATGTTATGCTTGGGAAAGATACGTTTAGATTAGAGAAGAATTAAAGAGACAATGATCTTAACTCTGGGGTGGGGAGGCGGATTGGTGGTTAAGATTGGAATATAACTAGTCACCGTGCTTAATTACATATTGGAATCTTAATGCGTTCTTAATAGATTGATTCCATAGGAATATAGACGTTAATCTATTTTGAAAATGTGAGTAGGAATTCGCGAAAATACTACGAGAGCAATTGTTCAATTAATTAACAACCATGAGTGAATTGTATGATATGGAGAGTTAATTAGAACACAATAGGAATGGTGAATCATAGATCACAACCCAAGAATATTCGTCTCTACTGAATACACAACAACTGTTTTGTTGCTTGATGAATGAGTTACTTGTTAGAATTATTGCGTAGTATAATCACACTTTTGAACTCTATTGACTTGACTGAACAATAATCTTGGTGAAACTAAGGGGTAGTTAACACAAGTCTCTATGGGTTCGACACTCGACTTATCATTTTATTACTTGTACGGCCACGTATACTTGCGCGTGCGTTTGGGAGCAATAAGTTTTTGGTGCCGTTGCCGGAGATTCGAGTATTGACTACTTTCTAGTTTTTACTTTAGTTTTTTATTTCCTCAAGTCAAACGTTTCTTATTGGTTGCTCCACTCTTAGGAACTTTGATTGAATGCGAAGGGTTAGAATCCATGATAGACTTTAAGGCTTTGACCCCGAACTTGAGAGAACATTTCACAAGAGGTTGATGGAAGCAAGGGAGATAGATAATTTTCAGTCATTGGTTCAATTTCCTATGGACATGGTAGAGGAGCAACATATGGCTGTTCAGGAGGTGGCGATGTCCAACATTGCTAGTATCACCTCCAGCATTGTGAAGCCCATAATCACTAGGCACTTTGAGCTGAAATAAAGCATGATCCAGCTACTACATGCGAATGAGCAGTTTATGGGTCTTCCACACGAGGATCCACAATAGCACATCCTGAACTTCTTGGAGATCAGTGATACTTATATCACTAACGGAGTCCCTCCAAACTATGTGAGGCTCAGACTGTTCCCGTTCTCTCTGTTGGGGAAAGCAAAGCGATGGTTGAAGGCGGAACCAGCTAATTCTATTACATTATGGAATGATGTAGCGAGGAAATGTTTGGCAAGATTCTTTCCTTCAGGCAAAACTGCAAAGACCAGAAGTGAGATAGTCGCCTACAAACAGAAATAGGGAGAGTCTTTATACTCAGCTTGAGAAAGGTTTAAGGGGTTGCTCAGAGACTGTCCTCGTCACAATCAAACAAATAAAGTGTTAGCTCACACTTTCGTAGAAGGGCTACATCTGGAGACAAAGATTGTGGTAAATGCTGCAGCGGAAGGTCAAGTGTTGGAGAAAAGCTTCGATGAGATATATGCATTATTGAACAAATTCTCCAATCCTGATTGGCAAGGAGAGATAGGCAGACACACAATGAAAAAATCTACAAGGATTCTCGAGTTAGATGTCGTCTTATCAGTGTAGGTTGCCACATTGGCCAACCAATTCAATAAGACGACCTTGGTTATTAACAAGAAACAAGCCCGGCCAGTGCAACAGGTTCAAATGTTTTATAAAGTATGTGGAGAGGGTCACACGAGCGACTTATGCCTAGTTAATCTAGAGTGTGTCTGTTTTATAGGTAATGCAAATAAGGGCTGGACAAATAAATATGAGAACACTTACAATCCTAACTAGAGGAACCACCCAAACTTTTCTCCAAGAGGAAACCAAGGTGTTTAGAGTTAGTACAACCCACAAGCTCCTCAATAGAATTATATATCACCTCAGGCTGGACAACATACAAACCTGGCTAGTCACCTTGAGGAGATGCTAAAGAAATTGATGGCTGATCAGCAGGCTCAGGCAGCAGGCCACAGTGCAGTGATTAAAAATTTGGAGAGACAAGTGGGGCAGCTTGCCAGGGCTCAAAATACTTGACCAGTTGGAGCTCTTCCAAGTGACACTGAGGCTAATCCTAAGGCATTTATTAATGTTGTGTTATTGAGAAATCGGACACAATTAGAAGAAATCCTGTTGAAAAACGGAAGCAAGTGACCTTTCATGAGAAACCATCCACTATATAAGTAGAATAAGAAAAAGCAAAGAAGTGAGAGAAGCCAACTGATGAGGCGGTGTCTATGCAACCTCCACTTTTAGTTGCAAGGCCACCACCTCCGTTCCCTCAAGCATTGCAGAAAGTGAAAGATAATGATGCTTATAAAATGTCTCATGATATTTTGAAGCAGGTGCACATCAATATTCCGCTAGTAGACATTTTGCAAAAAGTGCCTAAATATGCCAAATACATTAAGGACATAATGGCAAATAAGAGGAGGTTGATAGAGTTCGAGACTGTGACACTCACTGAAGAATGTAACTTAAGAAATCAAAGCAAGATACCTCAGAAATTAAAGGAGTAGTTTCACTATCCAAATTTCGATTAATAAGCACGCAACCGGGTGAGCTTTGTGTGATCATGGGCGAGCATCAATTTGATGTCGCTATCTGTGTTCAGACCGCTCATTTGATCATCCTGAAAGAGTGATTGAAGATATGTTAGTTCAAGTGGATTCTTTCATATACCCTGCAATTTTTATTATCTTATACTATGAGCCTAATCATGAAGTCCCATTTATTTTAGGGCGTCCATTTCTAGCCACGGGCCGAGCTATTATTGATTTATGCGGAGGAAAGATGACGATGAGAGTGGGTGATCTAGTAGAGGTATTCAATGTATATAAAGCACTCAGATTGCTAGCCTACTATGAAGAGCAATTCATGATTTATGTGGTGGAAAGTGATGTGGCATCACTGGTGACTTATATAAGCCACATAGATCTTCTTAAACGGGCCTTGATTGGGGATGAAGAAGAGAGTGAAGATGTGATGATGGAAGAAATTGAGCAAGTACTTAACATGTCTTGCAGTTATGTCCATGGGTTTGGGAGATTGAGGAGTTGGACATACCTATTACTCTAACCCCTTCTAAGCCTTCTATTAAAGAAGCTCCAAAGCTAGAGCTTAAGCCCCTTCCAGGGCATCTGCGTTATACTTATTTGGGGAACTCTAAGACATTGCTAGTGATTATCTCATCCAGCTTAACCGAGGTGCAAGAAGAAAAATTGCTCAGATTTCTTCGTGAGCATAAAAGGGCTATTGGGTGGACAATTGCTGGCATCAAATGAACCAGTCCATCATTTTGCATGCATAAAATATTTTTGGAAGATGGACATCACCCTAATGTAGAAAAACAAAAGAGATTAAATCCCATTATGAAAGAGATCGTGAAAAAGGAAGTAATTAAGTGGCTTGATGCATGTATCATCTTTCCTATTTCTGAGAGTAACTGGGTGAGACCAGTGAAATGTATGCCTAAAAATGGAGGATAATTGTTGTAGAGAATGAGAAGAATGATATAATTCCTACTCGCACTGTAACGGGGTGGAGAGTTTGCATTTACTATAGACTCAACAAAGTAACCCGCAAGGACTACTTCCCACTTTCGTTCATTGACCAAATATTGGACAAATTGGCGGGGCATGAATACCATTGCTTTCTTGATGGTTATTTGGGGTACAAACAGATTATCATATGCCCATAAGATCAGGAGAATACCAGTTTTACTTGTCCATATGGTACTTCTACTTTCAAGCGAATGCTGTTTGGCCTTTGTAATGTGCCCGCCACTTTCCAGATGTGCATGATGGCTATTTTCACTTATATGGTGGAAAAATTTGTGGAAGTCTTCATGCATGATGTTTCAGTCTTTGGGTCTTCTTATAATGATTGTTTAAAGAATTCGGACATGGTGTTGGCCCGTTACGAAGAAACAAATTTAGTGCTAAATTGAGAAAAATGTCATTTTATGGTATAAGAAGGTATCGTATTGGGCCATAAAGTTTCAAGGAGTGGCATTGAAGTTGATAAGGCGAAGGTGGAGGCGGTTGAAAAATTACCTCCACCCATTTCTGTGAAGGGTGTCTATAGTTTCTTGGGACATGCAGGGTTCTATAGACGCTTTATTAAAGATTTTTCAAAAATTGCTACTCCTTTGTGCAGGTTGCTTGAAAAGGATGTAACCTTCAATATTAATGAAGCCTATCTGAAGAAATTCGAGGATCTCAAAAAGAAGTTGGTGGCTACCCCCATTATTATGACACCGGATTGGTCCTTATGATTTGAGCTTATGTGCTTTGCAAGTGACCATGCTATCGGGGCAGTGCTAGGCTAGAGGAAGGACAAAATGTTTTACTCCATATAAAGTAGTAAGTAAGACTCTTGATGATGCACAGTTGAATTATACCACCACTGAAAAGGAGTTGTTGGTCGTTGTGTGGGCCTTTGAGAAATTTCGGGCATACTTGGTGGGAACTAAAGTCATAGTCCATACGAATCATGCGGCAATCAGGTATATATTTACAAGAAAATAATCCAAGGCTAGATTGATGCACTAGGTTTTATTGTTACAAGAATTTGATGATGAAATACGACATCGGAAGGGCACATAAAACCAAGTAGCCGACTATCTATCAAGGCTGGAAAATCATGAGCATGTGGAGGAAGGTGGACAATTAAGGAGACATTCCTTGATAATCAACTTTTTGCTATCACCCAAGACCCTCCCCCATGATACGCAGAATATGTGAATTATCTTCTGAGTGGGGTACTTCCTTCTGAAATTGAATCTGAGGCTAGAAACCTATTGTAGCCCAATTATCTGGTACCCGAGGTAACGTCATTCGTTCTCATTGAAACCTATCAATAAAGTCTCTGAGTAACTCCGTGTCTGATTGTTTGATTTTGAAAATATCCTCCATCCTTTTTTCTACCAGGTTAATGCTCCCTTTGTAAGTGTCTCTCCAAATTTTTTGACCAATACGGACTCGATTTCCTGCTTGGTTAAATCATTCCCCTTAACGCTAATGGTAAATGCAATCACGTGATCTCGAGGGTCGGTTGTACCATCATATTTTGAAATATCAGGCATTTTAAATTTCTTTGGAATAGGAAGAGGAGCTGCACTTGGCTTCCAAGGTTGTTGAGAATATTTATCCGCATCAATCCCTTTAATTACTGGAGGAACTCCCGATATTTTCTTTGCTCTTTGAGTTGTGCCTGCAAGGTTAGTATCATATTTTGTAAAGAAGAGTTATTTGCATTACCTGTATCCATTTCTCGCGGTCCACTTGGGGATCCCTCGTTTGTGTTATCCAGACCAGAACGAGGATTCTCCATTGTATTGTTATTATGGGTAGGAGTACGTGGCGAAGAAGGCAACCAGCTAACTAAAGTTTGGAGAGCTTGATTGACTCGTGCATCGATTATCCTTTGATGAGCTTGTTCTGTCCATTCAAGGTGTTCTGACTGCTTTTGTTCATCAGACAAAGGTACAGGAGTACCTTCACGAGACTGGCGTGAAGGAGCTTGATGGGAGGGAATTATATTATCATTGTTCAAATCCCCTTGAACGCGAGGGATCTGGTTTTCAGCAACATTGTTGTTGTTGTTGTTGGTATTGATGTTGTTCGACATGATGTTAACCACAAGTAAAGCGTGTAAGTTTAGAAAGAATAGATTATCAGATTCTCGGTAACGGAACCAATTTGTTTAACCAAAATATAGAACTTTGATTAAAACCAGAAAATAATAGAGAAATCGGATTACTGATAATCAAGAGACCGAAAAATGTAATAGGCTTTCAATAGTCAAAATGAACAGTAAAGTAAAATTGTATTTCAGTAGGCTTTCAACAGTTGATCGTGTCCACAATTGGTAGAACTTCCTCCTTTTATAGCTAACTCTAGGTAGATGAATAAAACCTAGATTTTAACGACATAATTATGAGTAATAAATGACATTAAATAGGTCGTTACACAATCATTCTTATTAAATGCTAATTCTTCAACGTATCAGGTATTTAATGATTGAATTTGAACTTCTTTCTGCCTCCAGATCCATGCTTTAAATGCTTTTTGACCCGTTACCTTTGAATGTCTTGAATAGATATAGATCTCGTATCTGTTTGCTCTTGATATCCTTTGTCTTTAGAATTACGTTCCAACCCACTCTAAACAGATACGAGACTCGTATCTGAATTTTGTCCCGTGTCTAATTTGTCTTCTAATATCTTTTATTTATCCTCTTTCGGAAGGATAACCTTTTGACATTTCCACGTGTCTTGCCACGTCAGAAAAAAAATATTTTTCCCAATACAAGGGGGTCTCTAACAATAAAGAAAGCTTGCACCTACAGCACAATGTTGCAACCAGGGGCATCCACCCCTTTATCATGGGGTGGCATGGCACCCACTAGATGATAAATTTTTTTGTATACATATATTAAAATTTTCTTAAATTAGGTTAAATATCTAATTTTACCCTCCGTAACTGTAAACTAGATTAAGATGTCATTGTCTGGTAGATCTTTTTGAAAGCGTTTGTCGTGTATAAAATTTAAGTTGGAAATTATTTTGAACCTTGTCCAACTTTCCCTTTTCATGTGTTTTTTATTTCTTTTTGTCCCAGTCACTTTCCTTTTCGGCTATCTACCAATTTTCTATTTAGCATTTTATTATTTTTGTACTTTTCTTTATTCTATTATTTATATGTGGTAAGAACACTAAAAAGGAGACTCTAAAATTATAAAATTCTATAAAATAAGCATTCCTCTTAATCTCAAATTTATGAGTTTTCTTCTTTCATTTCCAAAAAATTTGGGTCTTAATGGAAATATTGGATTGAGATAAAAAAATTTCATCTTTTTTTATTATATCTTAGAACTTTTTGTTATTCTATGGTTATTAAATACAATTTAATTCTCTTAACTATTAATTATGATAAAAATTCCGTAAGCATTGCTTAAAAAAATATGAGATTTATGATTTTGCTTTTTGAGAACTTGTAGTTTATTTAATTCCATACTTGTGGGTGTAATTTGTCTATTGAAGATATGTTTTAAAATTTCTTATTTTGATTTATGTAATTCCCTTATTCCTTATCGAAGACGTTATCTTACTTGTGTAAATTTATTTTTAATACACAAAAAAATATAATTTTCTAGTAAAAATATTAATTTTACTTGTGTTGTTATAATAAAGGTGTGATTGCTTATTTAAAATACTAGTTATGTTTATTTTTTAATATTTGCGATGTAATTTTTGTATTTGCAAGTGGACCTGAATAAACTCAAAAAAACTGAATAAACATTCTTAACAAATTTCATATGATTCATTACAAAGTATATATAAAAGAAATTATGGCAAGAATAAGGTATAGATTAAAAGAAATTATGACATCCACTGCCTTCAAATCCTATACTGATAAATATAATCTACCACTTTAATTACGCTGTATCATACTGTATTGCGCTTCCTACTCATTTCCAAATTAGACGTATCTCGCTTTCCTTTCTAAACTTGTCGAATTCCAGTAAAAAAATGCAGAGAATGAACAAGCTGGTAGGAATTAACATAAAGATATGTTTTCTCTTTCATTTTGTCGGAGTTTCAGAGGAGAAATGTTGGTGAACTGGCGAAATTGAATATTGTTGTCTTGTTGCACTTTGGCACCATTTCTTCTTTGCTCCTTCATGGCCGGTTCCCGCCAGATATTTTTTTCAGAATATCCATTCAGAATATCCCAAATATACTGTAAATATTCCCCTCTACTCTTCCTCAATCCTCCCAGAAAAATTTTCGAGACGCAATTTTGTTGGCCCCAAATTTGATTTGTCCATCTTCCATTCTCATGTTTGTTTGATTATTTCATCCGCTGGTTTTTTCACTAACTGCTATATATTAAGTATCATTTACAAAGAAAAGAATAAAGAGTGCAATTGTTGTGTGTGTTGGAAACTTGAATTTCAAGAAATGGCAGCATCAGTGGGTAACAATAATAGCCATACAGATGGTGAGAGTCTAATAACGGGTCGTATTGTTATAGCTTTAGATGCGACAAAGGATCACTTTGAGCAGGAAATCAAGCAAACTATCAATGAGATCAGAGCACAGGGTAACATTCTTCACGCGGGCGATACCATTATTGTGCTTGGGATTTTGCATAAGTATCTACATCCTAGTGAGTACCTGCCTCACCTTTTGCAATTACTATCTCATTTTCTATTGGAAGATTGCTACTTTTTAGTGCTTGAGTTGGAGGGGGATCCAACGTTTTATCTTTGACTAGCTTTTGCGACAGTAAAACTTCTAATATTGACACCATTTGTTGCATTTGGAAGAGGGCATGAATGAGAAAAGAAAAATATTACCAATTGTAGCTACCTTTGAATCAACATGGTGTCCGCGCTTTGAGGGTTGTGCTTGACAAATTTTACTCGAATAATAAGGTTATTACTAGTTTTCTATTCCTGTGGATTTTTATAATTCTACAGATGAAAATGAGTCCTGTGAACAATATGATCCAAATTTAGTCGCAACTCAAACTTTTGAAGTCATTATATCGGCCTAAATTTATATGTTCAATTAAAGTGAATGGACAAAATCAAGGTGATGGTTAGATGTGTGGCAAAACAATTTATTTCCATTTTAAGCTTATATGGAGATGCATTCTGATTTCTGTGAAGTGGCAGTTTGACCTATAAGATGCTATTTTCTCCCTTTAGGATATGTCTAACACGTTGTGCTGTGGTTCTTAAAATTTCTCTCCTATAAAACTCTCCTGAGAAAAAGTCTGTAGGGCCTTAAAAGATGGTACGTAAACATAAAATTCTGCAGTGGTACATGTAGAGATTGTTCATGAACTTGATGGAGTATGATGTTGATGTAGTTTATTATGCTTAATCTTGTATTTTCTGTCTTGTACACTTTATAAACTAGTTTCTTAAGAATGAACAACAAATTTCTACTTTCTTCACTTGTCCATTAGTTCCATGAAAAGTAAGTATATATCTTCTAGCATTTTCCTCTTTTTATTGCTTGCTAATGCCTTATAGAAGCTTTCAATTTTCACCATTTCCCTTTCACCAAAATGAACTTTCCGTTTTGATAGCTAATGGGTTCAACTAGAATGGTTTTTGTCATCAAGAATTGGTTCTTGTTTGTCGCTGCTAAGTTATGACCAGTCACTTTAGTACAACAACAACAACAACCCAGTATATTCCCACAAAGTGGGGTCTGGGGAGAGTAATATGTAGACAGGCCTTACCTCTACCCAAGAGGGCAGAGAGGTTGTTTCCAATCGACCCTCGGCGCAGGGGAAAGAAAGGCAAACAAAAACAAAAACAAAAACAACATTAGTTACACCAACATACATCGCATAAATAATTAACTAAACATACGAGACATTCACTTTAGTGGGGAGCCATATTTTTTGGTTCATGAAAGCTTAGAACTCCAGTAGTACTATGCATGATTCCTCTTTCCTGTGACGGTTGAAGTGCATATAAGGAATACATAGTTTCTACATATTATGCCATTTTTTTGGTCAAGGGGGAACTGTGGTAGACCAGTATTAGCTGAATAATTAGCATTCAAGACATTATAATTTTAAAGTTATGGGTTTATATCTACTATTTTTGCAATTTTAATGAATTTTTATATATAAATTTTTACTTTGCATATGGGTTCAATTGAACCTGGTATTAGTACAATACACACGCCCCTGTGTGCGATTGACCACTATATCATTGCTCATGTCTTTAGCTGACTTCTTATCTTGTATGTTATACATACATCCTTACAGTATGGGTTGCTCACTAATTTTTGTGCGCAGTGGGTTATCAAATGGAAGCAGAGCCTCTGACCATTTTTGGAACTCACAAACGTGAAATTGAAAAAGAGGTAACAAAGAAGGTTGGTACATATGTGAACATGCTCATGCAAAGTGCCCAAGACTGTGAAGGTGAAGGGGTAATATATACAACTTAATCCTCATAATAGCTCTGTACTGCAAGCAACTACTAATTGATATATCTTAGAATGCGTCTACAAGTATCCATAGAAGCCACCCTTTTGAAAATCCTGGAAATTTTTACTTCCAACTGGCACAGCAAGTTTGCTTCACTCTGGAGGCATGTGGTTGAGTCTGATCTACTACATTACAGTATTTTGGAGTTTGTTCATATCAATATGTTAGCATATCAATAAAATCTCAAAAGTAATCTGATGCAGGACAGATTAGCTTTTGAAATATTATTTCAGATGTTCACAGTAGGAGTAGATGTTACAGCTTCCAAAGTATTTGAACTTGGTTTGGAAACTGCCTTTTTTTGTATTGTCTTAACCTCAATTATATAGGGGGTACAACGCCCACATAGAGCTCAGTTACATAAGGAAAATGGCAATTAAATGGAAGTGCAAAAGAATGTTAATCACTGGTTCATCAACATATAAACTGGAGTCCACCTGAATAAAAATCACACTCTAACACTGATTCAGCCTGTAGGATTTATGGATCTTGAAGTAAAGTAACTGAAATAAAGAGTGGCATAGTAGCAGAAATAGAAAGATGATCGTCCCATCCTGATTTGATAAGACAATATCAAAAAAGCAGTTTATATAGTTTGTATCATCCCTTGCTTAATTCGTTTATAATTTGAGAGCTATTAGCTTACAAGGTAGATGATATGAGCTACCCGCCTTCTATATATTTTGAGGTTTCTCCAAAAAATTATTCTTAGGATTTCCATTGGTTCTTCCTTTATCCAGCCAGGCGGAATATCTTGAATTCCATGATCTTCTTGGAATGGTCTTCTTATTAGGATTCAGTTGTAAGCAGCTGGATGGAGTAGAATTTTAATTGAACGCCCAAGCTATTCTTATACTTGTCTTTCTAGCTATCTCATCTCATTATATTTCTGTCCACTGCAATGCATTTTATTTATATATATACGCCCAAGCTATTCTTATACTTGTCTTTCTAGCTATCTCATCTCATTATATTTCTGTCCACTGCAATGCATATATATATATATATCCCTTTTAGTTTCGTTGTTACTACAAATTACTAAAAAATTTGCTTAGGTTGACATTGAAGTCAAAATTACTGCTGGCACTCCAGTAAGGAAGGTGGTTGTACAAGAGGTTATATCTATCAATGCGGCATGTGTTGTACTAGATAGGTATGTTCTTTGATGTTACCATGGTAATTCCAGTTCCTGTAGTTTGCATGCCGTCTCTTTCATTCGGAGCTAAAATATCGTTTTAATAAGATGGAGAAATTAACATGGCAATGAGCAAAGAGTTTCTGGTCTCAGTGTTGCTACCATCTGTTATGACAACATTGCAATGTGGTTGTTCCATAGAAAAGGAATCCATCCCGGCATCATGAGACTGTTTCGTAATCTGAATGAGTAAATAAATATACCTCTTCCCATCTTCCAAACCGTAATGATCAGTTGGAACCTTAACTATTGCGAAACTGAGCATCTTTGCTCAGATTAGGTTTTTTACTCTTCCTTTAAGGACTTATTGATTATTTTTATTTAAGGAACTATTTGAATGGCATTTTGTTCTATTGTTCGTTGAGTAGCTTTGATTTTGGTCCACCAGTATTTATGGGATACAAATGGATCTTCAGGGAATTGGCATGGACCCTTGTTTGGAGTTTTTCTATTCTTCTGCATTGCTTTTGTCACAAGATGTTCCGCTTTTGTTTACCCCGTCTCTCTATTTTTTTCTGATTAAAAATGCACAGATAAGTCTATACCTGTTAGTCATAAGGCTGATTTGTAGAATTGGGATTTTACTCTCTATAGATTATTATGTTGAACGTTTGCCCTTGGATTATTAATATCGTGTGATTGCAATATATTTTGTTGCTTGGTTGGAAAATCAGGCTTCTGTTTGCAATGATTTTGCTCCTTAGTTAGAAGAAGAGAAAAGGGAAGTTGATAATTCAAAAACTTTCTTAAAGCTTGGTTTTATTGAAAGGAAAGGAACATGACAGACTTTCTCAGCATGAAGAGATAAAATTAGCCACTACGCATGATACTTAGTGGTACTCACTAAAAGAACATGAAGAGGAAATGTAACTTTTGAAGTCCATGAAACTAGTCCCTCGACTCGCTGATGGGATCATGAATATTTGGTCATGAAGATAACAGCAAATTTAAGTTATTGAACTAAAAAACTACATGACATCCACAATATGCATGCATGTATGAAAAGGTCTTGCCGCTATTAAGTAGAGCTGGGTCGATGCATGTTCCCTCAGTCCAAAGTAGGTGTTTGTTTGTTCCATAGCTGGTGCTTCTGATGTTGATTTCTGAGCTTCGTAACTACTGTCTGATACAAATAGAAGCGCATGAATCTAAAGCTCAATGATTTTATCAAAGGTGAAACAATGTCTTGCAAGACTTCTTCTCTCAATTGACTCGAGAAAAACCATGTATTTTCTTTTTTTTACCAGAAAGTCAGCAGTTATCCTTGAGAATTCAGCCTCCCTTGTTAAATCTATACTGATGTGCTTCCAACTTTGGATCTATGAAAAACCATGTCCGCATTTTTGTAGTTGTTACAAGGAAGTCAGTACTTATCTTTCAAAAGTAAGCCTCTTGGATTAGTTTTTATGTCATCATCTGCTTCCTACTTTTGATCTATGGTTTATATGTTTATTGCCTCTATATGCTGATAGAATCTCATGTTTGTTTGACTCTATGATATTGCTTTCTATTCTCTAATTATGACAAGGTTAAACCCTTACAGGTACCTCAGGCGGGATTTGACGTATTACCTTAAACACATACCTTGCAAAGTTGCATTAATTAGTGATAACTTGTTTGTAAAGGTTATGAGACCTTATTCCATAATTGATGCGGACAGCATTGAGGATAAGTTATACTTTTCTTTGTCCAAGCAAGTACCCTTGGCACCTCCTCCGACTGAAGAGAACACAGAGCAGTCTGTTATTTCAATGAACCTCTCAGGTTCCGTGGAAAGCTCCGAAATTGCAAACGATGAAATGGTGACATACAAACAATCGGAGAATAGAACTTCACTCGAAGATTTTAGTGCCAATCCTATGCAAGAAAGACCAGGTGAGCTAGCATCATGACAATTGTGAGAATGCCCGGTAGAAAAATCTATTATTGATGTTAGTTGTAATACAATGGACCCAATTTATAAGTACACATAGTATATAACCTACTTCTATTACATACAGGACTAGGACTAATTACAGATATATTCACATGGCTATTCTAACATATTTGTTACATATATAACTAATATGAGGCGTGCGTAGGGGTAAGGCCTACGTATATATTACCCTCCCCAGACCCCACCATGTGGGACTATACTGGGTAGTTGTTGTTGTTGTTATATAACTAATATGAGGACTAGCGAGGGGTTTGGTGAAAATATCTGCAAGCTGATTATTCGACTCACAAATTTTGTAATAATATCTCCTAAGAGTATCTTTTCTCTAACGAAGTGACAGTCAATCTCAATGTGTTTAGTTCTCTCATGGAACACCAGATTCGATGCAATATGAAAGGTAGCTTGACTATCACACACAAGTTCCATTTGGCTAATTTCACCGAATTTCAAACTCCTTGAGCACCTGTTTGGTCCAAACTAGCTCACATGTTGCCATAGCCATTGCTCGATATTCTGCTTCTGCACTAGACCGAGCAACGGTATTCTGTTTCTTGCTCTTCCAAGTCACCAGGTTACCTCTTACTACAACACAATATCCAGACGTAGAACATCTATCAGAAGGTTATCCTGCCCAATCAGCATTTGAGTATCCAACAATCTGCTTATGGCCTCGATCCTCAAACAATAGTCATTTACCTGTAGCTGATTTTATATACCGAAGAATGCGACAATTGTATCCCAATGACTGTCACATGGAGAATCCATACAGTGGCTCACAACACTCACAGGAAAAGAAATGTTAGGTCTAGTCACTGGAAGATAATTTAATATACCAACCAGCTCTTATATCTTGTAGAATCGCTAAGTAGCTCCCCCTATCCCGGTAGAAGTTTAGAATTTGGATCCATAGGAGTGTCAACAGGTCAACAACCTATCATTACTGTCTCCTCAAGAATATCTAAGGCATAGCTCTGTTGTGTGATCACAATACCTGAGCTACACTAAGCGACCTCAGTACCTAGAAAATACTTTAATATGCCCAGATCCTTAGTCTGAAAGTGCTGAAAGAGATGTTGCTTCGACTTAGTAAGTAATACCATCTTGATCATTGCAGGTAATAACATTATCGCCAACATAAACCACTAGATTAATACAATGATTTGAAGCAGAATGCCAATAAAATATAGAGTGATTAGCTTTACTACGCATCATGCCAAACTCCTGAATAACTGTGCTCAACTTACCAAACTAGGCTTGAGGAGACTGCTTTAGACCATAGAGTGACCTGTGCAACCGACATACAAAGTCACTAGACTCCCTGTGAGCAACAAAACCAGGTGGTTGTTCCATATAACTTCATCCTTAAGGTCACCATGAAGAAAATCATTCTTATTGTCTAACTGATATAGAGGCCAACGGTAACAACAGCCATGAATAGAAAAAGGTGGACTGATGCTATTTTATCCATACGAGAGAAAATATCACGGGAATCGAGCCCAAATATCTGAGTATACCCTTTGGCAACAAGACGAGCCTAAAGTTGATCAACCTGGCCACCTGGACAAACTTTAACTGCTTACACTTAACGACAACCAATAGTAGATTTACTTGAAGGCAGAGCAACAAGCTCCCACGTACCACTTGTACGTAAAGTAGACATCTCGCCAATCACAGCCTGTCGTCATCCTGCATGAGACAATGCTTCACCTACAGACGTAGGGATGGAAACAGAGAAAAAAGAAGATACAAAAATATTATAGGTTGCTGATAGACAATGATAACTTACCAACTATAATGGGGATTCGGATTAAGTGTGGTCCATATACCTTTGCGAAGTACAATCGACTAGCTAGGAAGAGACAAGTCTGTAGTAAGAGTAAGGTCAGGTGCATGACGTGAATTAGCTGGGCCTGATGCTATGCGCGGACAACGATGATAAGTCAAGAGTGATGTTCCTGTTGTTGGGGATATAGGAGGAGTAACACTAGATTCCTCAGCGGTTGGTAATTGTAAGACTTCTATTGTTGAGAATGTAGGAGGAGCTATAGGTGGTGGGGCTGGAGCTAGAGTTGGGGCTGTAGGTGATGGAGCCGTAGAGGAAGGTGAAGGGGAAATAGTGACGGAATCTCCAAAAAATGGAACCCGTAGCACCTTAGAAATGTCCAAGTGATCAGCACCTGTGAAGTATGGTTGAGCTTCAAAGAAAGTAATATCAGCACACATAAGGCACCGTTGGAGTTCAGGTGAGTAGCATCGATATTGCGTTCTCGAGTAACCTAGAAATACACACTTAAGAGCACGAGGAGCTAAATTATCTTTTCCTGGAGTAAGGTTATGAATAAACATGCGCTCCTAAGGACACGAGGTGGAATAGAGAACAAAGGTGAGTGAGGAAACAACACAGAGAATGGAACTTAATTCTGGATAGCTCAGGATGACATGCGATTAATAAGGTAGTAAGATGTGAGAATTGCATCCCCTAAAAATGCTACAGAACATGAGATTGTATGAGTAGGGTACGAGTAGTCTCAATGAGATGCCTATTTTTTCTTTCCGCTATCCCATTTTGTTGAGATGTGTATGGACAAGATATTTGATGAATGATCCCACTAGAGTTCATAAACTATGGAAATTGAGAAGACAAAATACTCAAGGACATTATCACTACAAAATGTTCGGATAGAAACCCCAAATTGATATTTGATTTTAATGTGGAAGGTCTGAAAAATAGAAAACAACTCAGATCGATTTTTTTCATAAAAAATATTCAAGTGCACCTGTAATAATAATCAATGAAACTAATAAAGAAGCAGAATCCCAAGGTAGAACTGACCTAACTAGGGCCCCAAACATTTGAATGGACTAAAGTGAAAGGTGACTCTGCTCGATTATCAGGACGCCGAGGGAAATGGGAGCGAGTATGCTTACCGAGATGACATGACTCACACTCTAGAGTAGATAAATGCGACAAACCAGGTACCATTTTATAAAGTTTTGATAAACTGAGAAGTCCCGACCGTTTATGTAATAAATCTGGTGAAACAATAACTAAACACGCTATTAATGTGGGTTCATGTGATTTAACAAGGATAAGGTAATAAAGTCCATTTAATTCATGCCCGGTTCTAATGCTTCGCTCCGTACTGCATTCCAGTATAAAAACAAGATCATCAAGAAATAAAACAAAACATTTAAGTGATGTCACTAAATGAATAGCAGATATAAGATTAAAAGGACTACCGGGAATATAAAGAACTTAATCTAAAGGTAAGGAAGTGGACTTGCTTGACCTATTTTAGTTGCTATGGTTTGAGACCCATTGGCTATTGTGACTATTGGAACAGATTGAGAATATAAATAGTAGTGAAAAGAGATTTATTACTAGAAATATGATCAGATGCACTTGAATCAATGACCCAAGAATCGGAGGATGAAGATTGGGAGACACAAGACACGCTATTACATGTTTGAGCAACAGAAGCTCTCTCTAAAGATGTATGTTTACATGCTTTGTATTAAAGGAACTCAATATAATCTGGCAGAGAAACCATCCAACTATTCATAGTATTGAATCCCATTTCGCTACAATTAATTTCTCAAATTCTTGACTAAACGTTGTAGGGTTAACTTGAAATTCTGAGGGGGGGGGGGGGGAAACTGAAGAAATATCTGGGAAAACTTTGTTCACAACAGAGAAAAAGGACACTATTTTACGCCGGAAAACACTGTAGCTCGCTGCAAAATTCCGAAGTTATCGGAATCCGTCGAAAATAATATTGGTGGACTCGGAATTGCCATGCGAGTAAGCTGTCTCGAAGGAGGTTTGTCGGAATCTGGCTGGAAGGGTCTCACGCGCCCGCCACGTGCATAGGTTTGCCGGAAAATTTTCAATCAGGCTGGTGCGTAGGTAGGAATTTTCTGTGGGGTTTTCTAGGGTTTGGTCGCGGGACTACAGTGGACCTTGTGGTGGTGTTGGTTTGTGCACAACATTGATAAATAGTGAATTTGACGCAAACAGTCACTTAGGTCACCGGAAAATTGCACGTGACTGAGTTCTTTCTTCCCGGATATTGCTGGAATGAGGTATAACGATCTTTTCTTACTGATGCTCTGATACCATGTGAGAATGCAACAACAATAACAACAACCCAGTATATTCCCACAAGGTGGGGTCTGGGGAGGGTAATATGTAGACAAGCCTTACCTCTACCCGGGAGGGCAGAGAGGCTGTTTCCAATCGACCATCGGTGCAGGGAAAGGAAACGCAAACAAAAAACCGCATTAGTTACTCTAGCATAGAACGCATAAAAATTATCTAAACATAAGAGACATACCATGTGAGAATGCACGGGAGAAAAATTTGTTATTGATGTTAATTGTAATACAATGAACTCTATTTATAAGTAAACATAATATACAACCTACTCCTATTACATATATATTTACCTAGCTATTCTAACAATAATTTTAAAGGAAATGCAGCCATTTGGGTACTAATACTATTACCCATGTCTTTTGATATCAGTAGCATGTGTATACCATTAACCTTGTTTAGTTAGATTTTTCCTTCTTTTTCTCCGATATTCTTTAAGGGACATGTAAAACAACTCATTTATTCTGATGTTAACAAGTAGGCATATACGCCGTACCCCTGAATGAACAACAAAACATGATATTTTTAAAATTCTAGCACAAAATCTTGCTGCTGTGGTTACAAAACTTCATTATGACATTCATGCTCACATGAAACAAATATTACCGTAGTGAGGTTATTCCTTGTTGTGTGGGTTGAAAGGTATCTCCAAGCCTTGTTTGATTCTATATTATTGTTCAAGGATACTTATTCTGGTTGTAAAATTAGTTGGTCTTCTTTTTTTGGGAAAATGGATTATTGTTCTTGCATATGAACTACTCATTAAGAATTTGGTAAATCATCGGCTTTTGGTAATGGTTCTTGTGCTGATAACTTTTAAGTTTCGGAAGTGCAGTGACATCAGAAGAGGAATTCTCAACGATATCTTCCCTTTCAGTTTTCATGGTTTAAAAAGACCTGTTTCCTGAAATGTTTGTAGTCCTAATTATAGTTTGGATTCCTGCTCAACATTGTAGGGAAGAGGCAAGAAGAGGAATACAAAGAAATATCTTTCCTTACTGTTCTCATGAGTTTAAAACAGGCTTTTTCTGTTTTTGGTGTATTTTAAACTAGTTGAGTTATATAAATCTGTTTAGTATTGGCCTCCTTGATGTTGATGAAAGATGTAAAAATCTCTAGTGTAACACTGTAAGGCATTTGACACAGAATAGAGAATTGTCTCCTGTCCTTTGTGCTTTAATTGTTTAAAAATTCTAACAGGTAGGTCTGCCAGAGAGGACATGAAGCATTCAATTCCTCTTGTTATTCAGCAAGAACGAAAACCACCTACATCAAGGAAATCCTCTAATACACCATTTCTTTGTATTGCTTGTGGAGCAAAGACAGAACTATATATCAAGGATTCAATGAGATTCAGTTTCTCAGAGATAAAGCTGGCAACAGATGATTTTTCGAAGGATAATTTGCTTGGAGAAGGTGGATATGGTCGTGTATATAAAGGTCGGTTAAAAGACGGTCAGGTCATTGCTGCAAAGGTGCGGAAGGAAGCAAGTACACAAGGGTTCTCCGAGTTTCATTCTGAAGTTTATGTTTTGAGCTTTGCACGTCACAGAAACATTGTTATGCTTTTGGGTTATTGCTGCAAGGAAAATGTTAACATCTTGGTCTATGAATACATCTGCAATAATTCTCTTGAGTGGCACTTATTTGGTACGTATAATTATGATAGTCAAATATTGGTCCAGCAACATAAAGGCAAGATAAATAGTTATTTGGGGTAATATGTTGGCAGAGAATACAGAAAATGTCCTTGAGTGGCACCACAGATATGCTATTGCCATCGGCACTGCAAAGGGCTTGCGTTTTCTGCATGAAGAATGTCGTGGAGGTCCAATTATTCATCGTGATCTGAGGCCTAGCAACATACTGCTCACTCATGACTTTGTTCCCATGGTAAATCTTCACATTTTGATTATTGTTAGACTAAATAGAATGAGCAGATAATTTGTAATTACCACATTCACCCAAAGGCAGCCCCCCCCCCCCCCCGCTTCTGTTCCTCCTAGCTGGACTGAGACCTGAATAAAAACACTTGAGAAGCTAATATTAATTCCATTCTTCATATGGATAATTCTGTTTGTTTTCATTTGTCATAGATAGGTGACTTTGGCCTAGCTAAGTGGAAGACAGACGAGGATAAGATTTATACGAGGATACTTGGCTCGTTGGGGTGTGAGCAATTCCTATGTTTCATTGCATACATAGATGACAACTTTGAGTCAAATATTCACCAAAAGCTTTTCTTGCTTCATGCAGATATCTGGCTCCTGAATATGCTGAAAATGGCATTGTGTCTGTAAGAACTGATGTCTATTCATTTGGCATTGTTCTTATACAACTAATTTCAGGACGCAAAGCCGTAAATTCAATGAGCGAGGGCCATCACTCCCTTAGACAATGGGTATGTTCTCTGGGCTTTCGTTACTTGGGATCACAGTCAGATTTGATTCCTTCAAAGATCTAGCTAGATTAGGGAACTTTCATTTCAAAATTTGAGTGCAATTTAACGGGAAGTTGATCTTTCGCATTTTCAGGCAATTCCACTCATTAAAAGGCTTGCATTGCATGAGCTCATCGATCCTCGCATAGGTGACTCTTACGACACACATGAAGTGTACCACATGGCTAGAACAGCATTCATGTGTGTGCAGACTGACCCTGAACTGCGCCCATCAATGGGAGAGGTAAATTTTGTTAATTTAAGAAGTTAATTTGTTGATAGAAGAACGCTGAACATATCATCAGCCTATCAATCCTGTCAAAGATATTATTCTTTTCGTTTTTAAGTTTCATAAATTGGTTCATATTTATTCTCTTCATAATTTTCCCTATGCAACATTCAAGAAGCATAAACAAAAATGTTCAGGATTCTTCAGTTGAAATACGGCCACTATTATTACTGTGAAGCAGTAGTATGCGACACAGTAGTGATATTTTTGAACGTCAGAAATCAGAAGTCAATCTATTGTCTTAATTGGAGTTAAAAGACTGTTTTGTTGCTTTATGGTTGCTCTCTAGGACAAGGTTGTGCCTGTTAAGTATCATATTGTATTCTCTTCAACCTCTACTTGATAGTCTTTTTTGTTAGTCCATTTTGAGTATCGGCTTCCGTGATTTGATAATGTACAAACTATTGAGAGATTGCTTTTACCAGACTATTTTACCCCAGTTTCCTAAAAGAAGGATGAATTGCCATGTTATTCTAGTTTGACTTAAGCGAGCACCTCTCTATAGAGAATTTGGTGCGCCCAGTTAACGATAGGTATAAGTTCACTGATTGCACTTTGGAAGATTGGGAGCTGAAATTTTCATCTTTATTGCTGTCTAGCAATTTGCATTCCGTAATCCGCTTTTTGATAGTGTGCAGCCTAACATCCGATTGCTCATAAGACGCCAAAATGCATATAACTTCATGTCAGTGGAGGAACTAGGATTTTCTCTAAGGGAGTCAAAATATAAAAAAGTCCGCACATGAAGAAGCCAAGGGGATTCAACAATATAGTAATGTACACATTATTATTCTTACCTATCTACATCGTATAATTTCCAGCGAAGGGTTGTCACCTAGGATAACAGAGGTTCTGCCACTGCTGGAGAAGTGAAAGGAAAGCATGTTTTTCTTGGGGGCGGGGGCGTTAGTGTTGGAAACTATTTTATAGAAGAGAAAGAACTAATCGATTATACCTGAACTCTACTCTTCCATAATCATAATAACTTAATTTTGGTAATGCAATAACCTAATGAATACAACACAAATCTTGCTTGCTGAATATGGATGGAATATCTTGTTTTGTGATTTTACTGTTAAGTGATGAAGTGGCTGGTTGCAAACATGAATGCAGGTCTTGCGTCTTCTTCAAGGGGAGTTGGAGCATCTCCACCAGATCGTGGAGCAGTTCATTCCACATTTTATTAGTAAATAGAAATGTGATCAGCCATGTTATATTTTATTTGTTGCTGCAATTGTCTTGGAGTGTTTTACATTTCTGTGCTCGGGGTAGGAAAAAGAGCTAATGATAACACATGAAATACTTTTTAACAGTTCACCTAGTACGAACTCGGGTTTATCTTGTTATACTCTCTATATTGAAGGTGTTGGTTTGGTTTGGTTTGATTTGGTATCGTACTAGGTTATATAATACAGGAAATATTTGAGAATTATCTTTTCACTAGTTAGCACCTTTTGTGAAGAGATCCTATGAATTCACAATTGATGGACAGAGTCCCTTCCTCAGTGTAGTCATCTAAACATTTGATAATCATTCTGATGAATTTGGCTGCTCAACTGCCTATCTTACTCGATTCAGAAAGTAACCACTCAGAAATTTTTCGTGGAAAATGTTTTTCAAGAAAATATTTTTTTTGAAAAATAAGTAGTAGTCTTATTCATTTTTTGGTATTTGTTTTGTAAATTAAGGAAAATGACTTCTCAAGAATATTCACAAATAATTTAAATATAATAAACATGAAGCCATAAATTTTCAAACCAACAACCTTCTGAACGCACAAATTTCATAAATTTTCGAACCGTTGAACTTTTCAAAAAATCGCGAAATTTCGAACCGGTAAACTTTATAATTTCTAAATACGTAAACTTCTAAACACATAAACTTCCGAACTCGTAATTTTGAACATTTAAACCAATAAATAAAAAAAATTAAAACTGAAAAATATATTTAAAATTTTTTTATTTTCGGGTGAGGAGGTTGGGTGGGTGGTGCAGAAAAGCGAAAAAATAGAAATTTAAAATTGCAAAAAAAATAAAAAAATAAGGTTAAAAAATATTGCGGTGTGGGAGGAGGGGGTTGAGGGGGTGGGGGTGCAATGGGGTGGAGACTAGTAGGGTGTAGGTGGTAACGGAAAAAATAAAATTGAAAAAAAAAACTTTTTTTGAAGAGGCGGTGGGGTGGATTGGTGAGGGTGGGGAAGGTTGATAAGAAGTTTTGAAAATATTTTCCCTTCTCTCGATAAAGAAAATATTTTCCTCCATTTGGAGGAAATGAGTTCATAAGCAAAATATTTTTCAAAATATTTAAACCAACAAAACATAAAAAATTGGAAAATATTTTTCTTCGTACCAAACATATCTGATTTCGTTTTACTTATAGCATAATGTTTGGTTTCCGATGTAAAATCTCACATAAACTTACGCATATCTCCATATATAAGTAGCACAACATTTGGCTTCTGGCATTGAATTTCGCATAAGTTATGTGGAGATTTTTACTGAAAATCAAATGCTCTATTACTAATTTTGGTGCAGTTATTTATATACTCCTATTATTTTACTAGGGATAAATATGTGGTATGAATACCCATATATTAGAAATATGTGATAAAATTTGAGATAAAAATACCTTTAGATTAGGCTATCTATAGATAAATAATCCTTGTATGATAATTCATTGCATAAACGATCCGTTTAATATTATCCCAACGGCACTACATCTTAAACCAATGGGTGACAAGCAGAGGGGCGGATCCAGCTTAGTACGTAGGTATAGGTTCCCGTGAATTCTGTAACTTTTATAAATATACTATATATATAATAAATTTTTTATTAAATATTTAAAAGGGATTAAATTGGGAGTAGATGCTGACGATCTATGAAGATTACTGAAATACAGATCGGTTTACCAAGATTATAGGAGTGCATTGAGTACATGCAGAACAAATTTGTTCTTTTTGTATATATTTACTGATTAAAACAATAGATACGTGCAACATACGTATAGCAAAAACTAATATATAATAAAAAATTATTAATTATTTATAGATATTTAATGATAAACTCAATTACTTATTATATATTTATTTAAGATTATTATACAAACTCATAAACTTTAAATTCTGAATCTGTCGATAATTACAAGCCATGAATATTCTTCCACGAAAAAGGCAACTACATGCGCTAAGGTACCTCAAACTGGTGGTTTGGCGTAGACAAAGCTTATTCTTTGGGAACTTTAATGAAAATTTTCCCACTCTTTAAAGACTTGTCATATTGAAAAGACGCCTATATTGTGTATAGGGGTGTCCATAATTTGGTTTATACCGTTTTTTCTTAAAAAAAAGAAAAGTAAGTTAATTTTTTAAATATTAGAACTAAACCAAACCATTTAAGTCAGTTTTTTCTTGATTCGGTTTATGTCAATTTTTTTGGTCTTTTTGATTTTTTCTTAAACATAAGATATACTACCAAACACATATTCCGACGCCCACATTTTCAACGTAACACTATCAAATCAATTGCCCTTTGAGTAATCTATTATTTACCAAGATATATTGATTATAGTGATGAATAAATTAAGAACCCAATTAAAAATATATTATTTTTAACACGAAATAGATTCTTGCACTTAACAAAAGAAAACTACCAATCAAAGTAGACTATAAAGGTAAAGAACTTAACTAAGAGTGCAAATTATGAATATTTACCATTAAACTTTTGAAACTTTGTATAAAAATATACATACATATAGGTGTAGTAATTAATTTAAAATAGTTACTTCTATAGTCGGTTTGGTTCGATTTTTTTCCAGATTAAAACTAAAATCAAATCAAATTTGATCGGTTTTTAAAATTTAAAACCTAAACCAAACTAAACCAAAAAGTATCGATTTTTTTGGTCGATTTGATTTGGTTCGATTTTTTGAATTTTTATGAACACCCCTAATTGTGTAGATGTAGAAGAATAAAAGCCCTAAGAGGAACCTTCTATTTTAGAAATATCCGTACATTTGATAATATATTTGTATTTAATTTAGAGGGGAATGGGGAAATAAGAGGAAAAACAAAAGATCCCCGTCCCTTGCGGTGTCCATGTAGAATGAATTATACGAAATGTTCTTCAGCCAAAAGAAATGGCATTCTTTAATCTTTATCGTAATTATAGAAGTATTAGCAAATTAAATATTGGATGAGTCTATGTGTGTATAATCACAAGATTAAGGTATGACCTGCCAATCTTATTTTTATTAACTTTTGGTCCTTCTATTCTACTCTTTGTAGCTGTTTCAGTCCCCAGTTAAACGCTTTCCCAAGTCAAGCCTCTTCAATTTTGGTAACTATGGGTGTGTTTGGTATGAAGGAAAATATTTTCCATGGAAAATGTTTTCCTAGAAAATGTTTTCATGGAAAATGAGTGATTTTATCACTTATTTTCTCTTGTTTGGTTGGTAAGTGGAAAATATTTTCCGAAAAATATTTTCTATGTTTGGTTAGAGAGTAAAAAATAATTTTTTTAGAATTTTTTTTTTTGCAACTCTCCTACCCCTCCCCCTCCCACCTCCCCCACCCCTCCCTTCCCGAAGTCTCTAAAAATTGACACAATCTAAAGGAACTAATGTGATGCTTTACTTTTTAACGCAAAAATCGCGTATTTCCGAATCGGTAAATTTATAATTTCTAAACCCGTAAACTTCCGAACTCATAATTTTGGAACTTGTAAAATATTGAGTCTTTAAATGATAAATAATAAAATTAAAAACTGAAAAATATATTTTAAAATTTTTTTCGGGGGGGGGGGGGGGGTATGGGGGGTGGGGCTGGGGCGGGAGGGGGGGTGGCAGTAAATCGAAAAAAATAAAAATTTAAATTACAAAAAAAAAAGTAATTTTTTTGTGGGGAGGGGTGTCGGGGGAGGTGGGGGTGGGGGGAGGGGGTAGGGAGTGGGGTGGGTGGTGCAAAAAAATAAGAAAACAGAAATTTAAAATTATAGAAAAAAAAATTAAGGTAAAAGAAAATTTTGTGCGGGGTGGGGTGGAGGGGTAGTAGGGTGGAAGGTAACGGAAAAACTGAAATTTTTCTAAAAAAAACTGTTTTTTGGAGAGGGTGGGGTGGGTTGGTGAGGGTGAGAATGATTGAGAAGGAGCTTTGGAAAATATTTTCCCTTCTTTTGATAAGGAAAACATTTTCCTCCAATGGGAGAAAAATGAATTGATAATGAAAATGTTTTCCAAAACATTTAAGCCAATGAGAAAATTGGAAACAGAAAATGTTTTCCTTCGTACCAAACACACTCTATATTTCACCATAAAATAAGCTATTCCAATGGTTTATTTTTCAAACATTGACCATTATTTTCTGGCAGAAGACAATACCACAAGCAAAAGGGGAACTTCTTGTGGGAGATATTAAAATTCAATACCATATCACATGTTAAGAATTCCAAATTTATCTAGCTCAGTATTTTAATTTGACAATGAAATAAGATAAAATAAATAGAAGAAGTAATATCTAAGAAGAAAACAATAGAAAGTACGAGAATATGATTTTTCTGCTGACTATCTATGAACCAAAGGCTATCACGACTCGGAATTTTTATTGGCGGGACCGTAATGACGCCTAACATTTCATTTGCTAGGCAAGCCAATGTTAGAGATCATTAAACCAATTCTTTAACATTTCAGTGATTAACAAAAAATAAACCATAACAAGTTAAAAAGAGTGCGGAAATCCATAACAATCTTAATATAAAGTTATCCAGAATCTGGAGTCACAATCCACGAACTTCTAAGATTTGACTACAAGTAAATGTCTGAAGGAAATACAACTATTTTCGATACAAAAGAAATAGTAAAGAGAATATATGGAAGGGGACGCCAGGGCCTGCGAACACCAACATGTCTACCTTGGGTCTCTAATCACATGAATCCAGCAGCTAAACTCAGGATCAACTCGGACCAGTACCAAAATCTGCACAGAAAGTGCAGAGTACAGTATTAGTACAACCGACCCCATGTTGTAACGACACTACCGACCGTTTCATGAGTTACCGTTCCGTTTCCCCTATTTCTGCTTCTTATTGCCTTGTTCAGTTGTATTATGTGTTATTGGGTTGGTTGGCTCGAGTTCGGAGAGGTTTTGGTAATGTTTGAGACACTTAGTCTCTTTTGAGTAAGCTTAATTAGAAAAGGTCAACTCGATGTTGACTTATGTGAAAAGGGGCTTGGATATGAATTCTGATGATTCGGATAGCTTCGGGAGGTGATTTGAGACTTAGAAGCATAATCGAAAGGTGTTTTGGAGGTCCAGAGTATATTTAAGCTTGAATTGGCGAAAATAAAATTTTGGCATTTTTCGGATGATTGGTGAGATTTTTATATAGGGGTCGAAATGGAATATCGGAAGTGGAAGTAGGTTTGTTGTGTCATATGTGAGGTGTGTGCAAAATTTCAAGTCACTCGAACGAGGTTTGATAGACTTTTTGATCGAAAGCTAAATTTGGAAGTTTTTGAAATAATTAAGCTTGAATCCGATGTTAATTTGGTGTTTTGATGTTGTTTGGAGCATTTCGAGGGTTGGAACAAGTTTGGTCAAGGAATGGTTACGGGAAATGATCTTTTCTTGTCATCTTGTTAAGCTTCCTGTAATCCATATGTTGTTGGCATTGGTCACTACCATCATCCCTCCTTTCTTTAGCACACATTGGATCGGAGAGGTCCAAAAACTATCTGAGATCAGATAAACCACACCGGCGTCAAGCCACTTGATAACCTCTTTCTTTATTACCACTTCTTGCATCGCCTCATTTCGTCTTCTTTGATGTTCTAGAGAAGGCCTTGCATCTTCATCTAAGATGATTTTGTGCATGCAAAATGCGGGGCTTATCCCCTGAATATCGGCCAATGTCCATCCAATCGCATTTTTGCGATTTTGAAGAATCGCTAAAGTGGCGTCAACCTGCATGTTAGTTAAGCAAGACGAAAGAATAACAAGTAAAGTGGAATTTGAACCCAAAAATTTATACCTGAGGAGTGAAGGAAGTGGCTTCAACTCCAACATCAGTGGTTCCTCAATCGATGGCTTGGTTCGTGGAGTTTTGTGGTTTTTAAGATCCGAAGCTTTCTAGGATCAGATGAATATGAACCCATACCATGCAATGCATTCACGCACTCCACTATACCAGCATCATCATTGACATCCATGTTAAGAAGAACGACTTCAAGAGGATCTTTAACATTTATCAAGTAACATGTGTCACCCACTATCACATGTGTGACAATGTCCACAAATGAACACACCTCTGTGATGTTGGGTTGTCTTATTGATTGCAAACATGGAATACCACCTTCTCATCTCCCACACGGAATGTCAAATCACCCACTTCAACATCAACTAATGCCTTCCCCGTAGCTAGGAAAGGTCTTCCAAGAATGATTGCCACTTCAAAGTTCACCTCACAGTCCAATATAACAAAGTCGGCCGGCAGTATGAATTTATCAACACAAACAAGAACATCATCAATTATACCCAAGGGTCGCTTCATCGATCGATCCTCCATTTGAAGTCTCATGGAAGTTGGCCTAGGTTGTCCGATTCCCAAATTCTTGAAAACCGAATAGGGCATCAAGTTAAAGCTAGCTCCCAAGTCACAAAGAGCCTAGGCAAAGTCCGCACTACCGATAGTGCAATGGATAGTGAAAGCTCTGGTATCCTTAAGTTTTGGGGCCATAGAATGAACGATAGACTCACTTGATGCATCATTTTAATTGTATCACACTCGACCTCTTCTTAGTTACCAAATCCTTCATAAACTTTGCATACCCCGGCATTTGTTCAAGTACCTCAACCAATGGCACATTGATAGTAAGACTCTTCATCATTTCAATGAACTTTTTGAATTGATTGTCACCTTTTTGCTTTGCCAACCGTTGAGGGTAAGGTGGGGTGGCCTAGGAAAGGGTGCCTTGGCCTTGGGAACCACCGGCTCGGGAGTATCAATAATGCATTCCCTAGACGGGTTCACGACATCTTAACTCTTTACCCTGGCCTTATCATCAATATCAATCTGCATATCATTGGTCACATTTGGTTCAACCACATCTTCAACATTCAAAAACACATTATCATCATGCAACTCAACTTCGTCATTCATAACTTGATTTTCATTCGAGGGATGCGCATCATTACCGCCTCTTCCACTCCTTGTTATAACCGCTATCACATGGTTGTTCCCTCCCTTCGGGTTCACTACCGTATTGTAAACGCGTGATTTTTGACCCTCCCCGAGATTTTTTATATTTTTAGCGTAAAATATTTAGTTTAGTTTTAATATAGCTATTTTAGCTAAATTTGACTCTTTTACTTTATTTTATTTTTACCTCAAAAATAAAAAATAACAAAAATATGGTTTTATTAATGTTTCGTAGTCATTTTAAACTTGAAAAATACAAAAATAGTACTTTATATTTTTTATCTTTTTATAAAAAAAACGAAAATAATAAAAAATAGTTTCATTAATATTTTGTAGTTATTTTAAACTTGAAAAATATAAAAATAGTACTTTATATTTTTATCTTTTTATAAAAACGAAAATAATAAAAAAATAGTTTCATAAATATTTTGTAGTTATTTTAAACTTGAAAAATATAAAAAATAGTTTTATTTTAATTATAAGTATTATAGTTATTTTGATTACCTAGGATTAATTAAATAACACCATTCTCGGTTCCGGGCGAAGAATAATATTCGGGTTCAAACTACCCGGTTTTATAATTTTCGGACCTAGCCCGTAATAATCCGAGTCCACCACACGGGGAACACGGACAAAATAACCCATACACACACATGCATACACTATGGGGACAATACATAATGGGGGATGGGGGAACAATTAAAAAAAATGAAATGAAAATAAAATAAAATAAATACAATACATTACAAACACTACAAGACAAGGAAAGGAATAAAAAATAGAAAGAAGGGGAACAATTGGAAGGGGGGCTCACGTGAAAGATGGGAGGGGGATTTAACAAAAGAAAATGTGACTATACATGTTCTTTGTTTAAAAGAAAGAACAACGGCAGTCTTTTTCTTCTTAAACAAAAGCTGAAGCATTAGCCAGAAAACCTTCTAAAAAAACAGACAGACCTAGGAAAAACGCACAAAAGAAAAGGACTTCATCTTCACCAAAAGTAGCAGACCTGAACGAAACAAATTTTCATAGCTGCTTCTTTCCCATTGCCGGTGAGCTTCGTCGTAAACTGGCGAAAGCTAACCCCAGAACCAGCCACTCCGCCAACCATCTTCCATAGCCGCCAAGCTTCATCATTTTCAACCAAGACATAACAACCAGCAACGCTGTTTTGTCCAAGCGACCACAACCCAAACACAACCGAAAATCACCCCAATAACCAGCCCGTGAACTCACCCAAAACGACCCTCACCTGAACGACCAACCACTCCAACGTCCCTCCATTTCCGTCGACCTCACGACCACGAAACTGGTCGACTCCATCATTTCCGACCAGCTGAACCGACGCCGACCAAACCAGTCGACCAGCAGCTCCAGCGAACAGCTACTGCTGTTGTTTCTTCCTCACGTCGGAACTCCTCCAAACGACCACCATAACCAGTCCACCAGCAGCTCCAGCGAACAGCTACTGCTGTTATTTCTTCCTCGCGTCAAACTCCACCATGAACGAGCAGTAGCGAACAGCTCCAAACATCACCCCATCGTCGTCAAACCAATGAAACGACCAGCGCCGTTGCTGCTCCACCTTCATGAACGACTATAAATCCAGCCAACAAACTCCCTCTTCTTCACGCCAGTGAACCATCGCTGCTACTGCTTCGTCTTCTTCGTCAAAGTCCGGTCGAGGTTGCGTTCAGATTTCTGCTCGCGTTTGAGCTCCCATTTCCTATTCGAGTTCCGTCCAAAGATAGTCGGATTCACTCCTGTTGTTTTCCATGTAAGGTCAGCTTCCATTTCATTATGTAGTCTTAGCTAATTTAGTCTGTTTTATGCCGTGGGTCAATTTGTTATATTCATGTTTCAGCTCACTATTTACTGTTTAGTATTGTTACTTGTTGATTTGCCATTTTTCTTTCTTTAAAGTTAATGCATATGCACGTGTTTAGTTAAAAGGAATATTTAGCTTGGTAGTAATTTTGTTTGTAATTATTCATGTTACTGTTTATTTCTTTAAGTGTTAGGGATGATAATTTAATGTTAGTTTTGAGTTAATGGAGAAAACACAAGTTATTAGATTGTGGGATAGTGGGTTGACTATTAGATTAGACCATTAGGCCGTAACATGAAAAATTAACCAATTATGAACATCATGCTTGGTTAGCCGTGTCAATAAATATATCATCGTGATTATATGTATGGTTCCCGTTATGTGGCTATGATGCCTAATTCTAAAATTCGGGGTGCTTTTCATGTAACCCGTTTATAATAATTTCCAATAATAAAACCCTTTTAAAATATATGAGATGAGCCTCGCCGATTAAAACACATAAATTACGGGGCCCTCTATATGTGTTTATAAAAATACTTAGAATTCGGGATGTAACGTTTAGCTAATTTCACGGTCTTCCCCAAAGATAACATCGCGTTAGTCTCTTTAGGCGCGTTGTTTAACAATTTTACCTTCTTAAACTCGGGTGCACATTTATGTGACCCAAATCCAAATCTCAACGGAGTCGAAATGTGTTGACAACCACGGGTGCACTGGTGCGACGTGGTTCGAGATACAGTTTCACAGCGTTGCAATTCTTTGTAAAAATAATAATAATAATAATAATTTTTTTTATGATAATAATATCATAAGAAGTTAAAAATTAAAATTTGCATATAAGTCAAGACATATTATAAAATCAGATAAAGAAGCCAAGTACGATAATGGAGCGACCGTGCTAGAACCACGGAACTCGGGAATGCCTAACACCTTCTCCCGGGTTAACAGAATTCCTTATCCGGATTCCTGATTCGCAGACCGTTAAATAGAGTGAAACCTTTCCTCGATTCGGGATTCAAATCGATGACTTGGGACACCATAAATCTCCCAAGTGGCGACTCTGAATCTTAATAATAAATCATGTTTCGATTGTCCTTTAATTGGAAAAACTCCCTTTCCATCGCGCTCCCGCGGGTGCGTAAAAAGGAGGTGTGACAGCTCTGGCGACTCTGCTGGGGATGTTATTATTCACCCAGAACTTCGGTTCAGGGTTTAAGAATTCGAGCTCGGTTAAATTGTTGTTTTTGTCTATATCTGATTTTATTATATGTTTAATTAATGTGCTACATGTCTACCGCTTTGATACTAGTTGCACTGTATATACAAACTGCTATATGTTTACCGCTTTGATATTGCGTGAACTGTATATAAAACTGTGCCGAAAACCCTTCTCTTCTTACCCCCGGGATGTGCTTACTGGTTGAGACTCCCCTTTCTGTTAGTGTCAATACCAAAAATAAGAAAAGAGGCAGGATAAGTTACAAAGCCGGACGACTCCGCGGGTCACCGGTACGTAGCCCCCTCCTCGATCCGAGTTGTCCGCTCGGGTACACGGTCTAGTACCATTGAAAACATCAGGATATTGAGCCTAGACTTAGGACGTTTATTTGCATCATATCTGACTTAGGGGACTCAACACAGGGGTTGGGTCCGTCTAGGACAGGTGACCCGGTAATCAAAAGACCGATCATGTTATATGTTGCATTTATTTGTTCTAGATTATTACGGGTTAAATTCCTGAAAAACAAAAAGAGAGGAAATTTTATAATAGAAAATATCGAAATGTCGACGAAACGCTGTCGAAGGTTTGAAAAAAAAATTTGAAAAATAGGTGGAACAATTTTGTTGAAATAATTGGTCAACTAATCTGACCGAACTACGCAGGTTTGATTCTCGCCATTAGGTGGGATACGTAGGCAACCCTCATCGGGTCCAACCACCCCTTCAAAAAATTAAAAAAAAAATGTCGAAGTTTTAGTTTTCAATAAAATCAAAGTGATGACATTTTGAAAAATAGCCGAATGTTCCGAAAAGACGCCGAAAGGCTGTTTTTGCAAAAGTAGCCACTTTGAATCATTTTTAATAATTTGCGGGCACAGCCTTGAAATATTCCTTGTGGAAATGTTGCAAGGCCATAGCCGCAAAATCAAGTTCGGGTTCACACCCCGTTTGCAAAAATAACCAAAAAAATGTCAAATTTTTGATTTCGTTATAAATAAGTCGGGTGATGCTATTCTTGCTTAAGATAAGCCGAATGTCCCTCAAAAGACGCCGGAAGGCTGTTTTTGCAAGAATAGCCACTTTGGATTTTTTTAAAAATAATTTTGGACACAACCTTGAAATATTCCCTCGCGGAAATGTCGAAAGGCTGTATCCGCAAAAAATCAAGTTTTGAGTCATCACTCAACTTTACAAAAATAACCACTTTATCAAACAAGCCATTACATGGCCGAAATTTTACTAAAATAGCTACATTTTTACATTTGAACTTTCTCAGTCTTGTGTTGGTCTGTGTCGGTGCTGAACGATGCCCCATAGGCCCTAGGATAAAATTTTGAATTTGCATCTTCTTACATAAAATTTTGCAAAAAGAGCCACTTTGTCTAAATAAGCCATTACATGGCCAATTTATGAAAAAATAGTTTTGTGTTGGTTTATGGTGATGCCGAACGATGCCCCATGAGCCACAGGATAAAAAAAAATCAAGTTTTATCTTTCTTAAATAAATTTTGCAAAAATAGCCATTTTGTCAAATAAGCCATTATGTGGCCAATTTTGTAGAAATAGTCATAAGTGACACCAAAAATATTCTTATTCTTGTAGAAATCTCCTACACAAGTTTGTAGTTGGAGTCGGCTTGTACAATTTTTATTCAAAAAAATATAATCAAATAAACATCTCTTTATTTCTTGCATTAATTTGCAAGAACTACGCTCGGTCTGATTCATGCGGGGTCATGATACGTAGGCAATCTCCATAAGATTCGACCACAACTGTATATGTATATATATGAAAAAAAAAATGAAAAAAAATGAAAAAAAAAAAAGAAAACAAAAAGAAAAAGAAAAAGAAGTAAGCAAAAAATATGGATAAGGACTGACTAATTCCATTTCTACCATATTTTATTTTGAATTGTTGAGAATTGAGGTGGTTGGTTTGTGGTGAACCGGAAACAGAAGATCCAGGAAAACCCGATTATGATCCAAGATAGTGACACCAAGAATATCGCATAGAGTCCTTTACCTACACGCCATGATGGACGCTTTGTGGGAATGTATTGACTAAAGCCGAAAATGTCGAAGCAATTAAGTGGCCTTGGTAATATTGATGCGAAGCTCAGTGGCCAAAATATCATGCTTGGTAATCGGGGAGACTCTCCATTTCTTGGTCAACCAGAATGGAGTTTTTGGTGGCTTATTTTGTGGTCATTTCTGTCGTCCAGATTATTTCAGGGTTGTAATCAGGATATTGTCATGTAACTCAAACCCTTTTATCGTTCTATTTTGTCCAGTTTTCTATTGGTCGTAATACCTCATTTAGTATTGTGTAGGTTTGTTCCAAGGGTGTACCCTAGTTTGTCGTGTTTGTTTTGTTGTATTAATTCATTTCTAGTTCGTCTAATGCAACTCTCTTGTTTGCCATTATTTCGAGTCATTTTTCTTTGATTTAAGTCTTTCTTCTTTATAGTCATTTTTCTGTCAACACTAGTGACATGACATGCACGCATAATTGTGGCCTGATCTTAAAAGTTAATCATGAAGGAATTGGAAGATAATCATGGCATTTTAAAAGAAATAATGATTTGAGATTATTTGGAACCCGAGTCACGTGAAATTTGGGGCGGGTAAAATACAAAGAAAGCCCTAAGGGCAAAATGGCCATGCTGACATGGGGTTCGCTCGTGATACTGAAATGAAAGTGTCATCCAGCAATACTTTAAAACGACAGATGAAAAGGCGAATGGACGATATGGTTATCAATCAGAGCACAAACAGAAGATGTCGTGAATATGTTGTTTGAACTTGGCATGTTTTGAAAATTGGAATGACGAAGGCATTTTGTTCTGCTATCCAAACACTTTATCCATCGTCAACCCTTTGAGCTTTATTTTAAAATCTTTCATACCCCTCCTTCGGAGTTAGTTGCAAAGACTAGAAACACAGGTTTGAAACACAAGAGAAAAAAGAAAAAAAAACAACAAAAGGAGATAAAGAAAAGAAAAGAAAAAGAAAAACGTGTGAAAAAAGAAATTTGAAAAAGAGGAATTGGGAACTACGTTTGACCTGATTCCTTAAAGAGGATACGTAGGCGCTTCACAGCTCGGTCATAGTGTAAATAAAGTAATAAAAATTCCCCAAGTAAAAAATCGGGGCAAAGAAAAATTGTGTTGATTATAAATAAATTTAGGTCCGAAGGTTGTAAATTTTGAACCCAGAATTGATTTTGTTTTGAGCCTTGAATACCCTTTCTTTCTAGCCCTATCCGAATCCCACATTACGCTCCAAAGAAAGACCTTCCGATCAGTCTTCAAATAGGCCAAGTCAAACAAACACGAGAGTCTCATCAGAATATGACACTCTGATTCCCAGCAGAAAAGACTCTGATTCCCAACAGAAAGGAAATACGAGAAAGTCTTAGCAGTGACACCCCAATCCCCAGCTAAAAGTGACACAAATGAGAGAGTCTTACCGGTGAAAACCTTCACAGGCACCATAAGGCGACGAAAGCTGAGAGAAAATCAAAATGAGAGAGGCTTGAAAGTGAAAACCCTTCGGGCACTACAAGTCGAATAAAGGTGATAATCAGATGGAAATCACGAGACAAAAATCGTGAAAGGAAATTAACGACGGAGGATAGGCCATATGTGCATGTCATGACCAGTAGAGTTGGTATCCGCGTTTGATAAGTTTTTATAGTTGTTTCTGGTTAGAGAGTCAATCCTCCCTTGTCTTCTATTTGTTGTTTCTTTTTATCTTTCTCCTTTTGTCAAAATTCTCCATCAAAGTCAGTCTAGTCAAAACATAGTGAGAAATGACTTCAAAACTTGCCACCAATTTTCCAATTATTATGCAAGGCAAGGAAATGCCATTGACGACAAAGAAGTATGGTGCAAAGAAGATTATTAAACTGGGGCAGAAAATTTTCTTTTCAGTTTGAAAATTTTCTGGAAGTCAATCCCCACTTGGGGAAGAAGGAAAGTCTTAAGAGAAATGGTCTTCGAACCAGTGTCATCCTCAACAGCCTTCAAGAAGAGTGAAACACCAAATTTTGAGGAATGAAAATCCACCAACAATGTTATCTACAACAAGTTCCGAGGTGGTCGGACAACACAGAGTGGTAAAGGAAGAAAGAAAAGCCCATCTTCAACAAAATAACCCCCAGCAAGTTGAGAAGCACAGAATGGAGAAGGGATAAATGGAAGAACCCATCCCCAGTAGGAATATCATCTCCAGCAAATGAAATCATTCCCCAACAAGTTTTGGGAACCCCGAGCGAGGGAAAGGAGAAAAGGAAAAAACCACCCCACCGGAGCGGCACAACCGCTCACAATGTTTTGAACTAACAAATTTTCTTTGATTTGAAACAGGGAAAGAAAGTGCTATTGATAGCAGAAAGTCATGCCACAAGGAAGAACACCAATATTGGGGCAGAAAATTTTCTGCCGTTGTTGAAAATTTTCTCGGAGAAACGAGGAAAGCAATTCAAGATGACGTATCAGGTTTGTCCACCTTCAAATAGGATGTTTCAGGTTTGTCCACCTTCGAACATGACATCTCAGGTTTGTTCACTTTTTGATATCATGGGAGTATTCGCCCTCGAATAGGATACAATGGGAGTATTCGCCTCGAATAGGATACAATGGGAGTATTCACCCTCAAATAGAATACGATGGGAGTATTCGCCCTCGAATAGGATACAATGGGAGTATTCGCCCTCGAATAGGATACAATGGGAGTATTCGCCCTCGAATAGGATACAATGGGAGTATTCGCCCTCGAATAGGATACAATGGGAGTATTCGCCCTCGAATAGGATACAATGAGAGTATTCGCCCTCGAATAGGATACAATGGGAGTATTCGCCCTCGAATAGGATACAATGGGAGTATTCGCCCTCGAATAGGATACAATGGGAGTATTCGCCCTCGAATAGGATACGGTGGGAGTATTCGCCCTCGAATAGAATGCGATGGGAGTATCCGCCCTCAAATAGGATACGATGGGAGTATTCGCCCTCGAATAGAATACGATGGGAGTATTCGCCCTCGAATAGAATACGATGGGAGTATTCGCCCTCAAATAGAATACGATGGGAGTATCCGCCCTCAAATAGGATACAATGGGAGTATTCGCCCTCGAATAGGATACAATGGGAGTATTCGCCCTCGAATAGGATACAATGGGAGTATTCGCCATCGAATAGGATACAATGGGAGTATTCGCCATCGAATAGGATACAATGGGAGTATTCGCCCTCGAATAGAATACGATGGGACTATCCGCCCTCGAATAGGATGTTTTACGTTTGTTTTATTTTACATTGTCCTTTGCATATTTCATAAATTATTGCCAGAATGCATTTTTTAATTCAAAAGTTGCTACTAAAAGCAGGCGCCTACCTGTATAACAAAAGGCAAGTCTTCAGTCTTTACATTGCAGGTCTTGAAACCAGTAACCCACCATAAAGCAGAGAGTTACAACAAGAGTTCCCAACGCAAATTCAAGCGCATGAGTCAAAGGAAGGGAGGGAATGAAGGAAATTTTCCCAACATCATTATCCTCAGCAGGTAAGTAAACAATTACAAAGATATCCCCAGCAGTCAAGGAAAAATAACACAACCTAGGAGGAAAGCAATTCCGAAACAAGGTAATTCAGAAGAAAGGATGGGATGAAGTTAATGAGTTGTAGTTGAAGTCAGGGTGCCCGCCTGAAGAATGGAGTGGCGATTTTATTTTGAAGTAGTAGTTGAAGTCAGGGAGCCCGCTCGAAGAATGGATTGGCGATTTTATTTTGGAGTTAGTAGTTGAAGTCGTGAGCCCGCCCGAAGAACGGAGTGGCGATTTTATTTTGAAGTTATAGTTGAAGTCGGGAGCCCGCCCGGAGAATGGAGTGGCGATTTTATTTTCGAAGTAGTAGTTGAAGTCAGGGAGCCCGCTTGGAGAATGGAGTGGCGATTTTATTTTGAAGTAGTAGTTGAAGTCAGGGAGCCCGCCCGAAGAATGGAGTGGCGATTTTATTTTGAAGCAGTAGTTGAAGTCGGGGAGCCCGCCCGAAGAATGGAGTGGCGATTTTATTTTGAAGCAGTAGTTGAAGTCGGAGCCCGCCCGGAGAACGGAGTGGCGATTTATTTTCGAAGTTGTAGTCGGGAGCTCGCCCGAAGAACGGAGTGGCGATTTATTTTGAAGTTATAGTCGAAGTCGTGGAGCCCGCCCGGAGAATGGAGTGGCGATTTTATTTTGAAGTAGTAGTTGAAGTCGGGAGCCCGCCCGGAGAATGGAGTGGCGATTTTATTTGAAGTAGTAGTTGAAGTCGGGGAGCCCGCCCGAAGAATGGAGTGGCGATTTTATTTTGAAATAGTAGTCGAAGTCAGGGAGCCCGCCCGAAGAATGGAGTGGCGATTTTATTTTGAAGTTGTAGTTGAAGTCGTGAGCCCGCCTGGAGAACGGAGTGGCGATTTTATTTTGAAGTTGTAGTTGAAGTCAGGGAGCCCGCCCGAAGAATGGAGTGGCGATTTTATTTTGAAGTAGTAGTTGAAGTCAAGGAGCCCGCCCGGAGAATGGAGTGGCGATTTTATTTTGAAATTGTAGTTGAAGTCAGGGAGCCCGCCCGAAGAATGGAGTGGCGATTTATTTTGAAGTTGTAGTGGAAGTCGGGGAGCCCGCCCGAAGAATGGAGTGGCGATTTATTTTGAAGTTGTAGTGGAAGTCGGGGAGCCCGCCCGAAGAATGGAGTGGCAATTTAATTTTGAAATTGTAGTTGAAGTCGTGAGCCCGCCTGAAGAATGGAGTGGCGATTTATTTTGAAGTTGTTTAAGGAAAGCGGCGGAGTGTAATGGAAATCCCCAGCACGAATCAGAAGGAAGGCAACCAGAATACGAGTCAACAGTCCGAGGGGATCAACAGAAGTTTAGTCACAATAAACAAAAAGAAAAAAAGAGGCATGAAGCCAATCCAAAATGTAAACAAAAGAAGCTTGCAACCAGAATGCGAGTCAACAGTCCGAGATGATCAACAGAAGTTAGTCACAATGAAAAAAAAAGGCAAGGAGTTAATCCAAGTGCAGAAGTTGATGAAAGATGTGGTGTGCTCAAGACATGGCCGAGGTCACAAGCACTGCATACTGGTCTTGATTCGAAAAGCAGCACCTGCAACTAGCAAGTATCAAGGTTCAAATTTAGAGTCCGCATGAAGCACCAACCAATACTCAAGATCAAGCTTCAGAAGACTTATATATAGGAATCTTGTAACTAGTAGCCGATAGGCTTAGTTAGTCTTTCTCATGTTTTGATTTTTGATGTAATAGCAGGACCACGGACCGGAACTTCGATGGAACAGAACCTCGACGGAACGACACCTCGACTGGCTCTCCACCTCGGTATACCCCTTCCTCACTCACTTTCGAACTACACGTGGCCCGAAGTATTTCAGTCCTAACAAGTGGTATCAGAGCGAAATTCAAGACAAGTTCATCTTGGTGGGTTCAGTCGTAGCTGCAACATATTTGACAATAATCGTGATTTTTGTTTGAGAAATCTGACCGGAGTGCTACGCACTGTAAACGCGTGATTTTTGACCCTCCCCGAGATTTTTATATTTTTAGCGTAAAATATTTAGTTTAGTTTTAATATAGCTATTTTAGCTAAATTTGACTCTTTTACTTTATTTTATTTTTACCTCAAAATGAAAAATAACAAAAATATGGTTTTATTAATGTTTCGTAGTCATTTTAAACTTGAAAAATACAAAAATAGTACTTTATATTTTTTATCTTTTTATAAAAAAAACGAAAATAATAAAAAATAGTTTCATTAATATTTTGTAGTTATTTTAAACTTGAAAAATATAAAAATAGTACTTTATATTTTTATCTTTTTATAAAAACGAAAATAATAAAAAAATAGTTTCATAAATATTTTGTAGTTATTTTAAACTTGAAAAATATAAAAAATAGTTTTATTTTAATTATAAGTATTATAGTTATTTTGATTACCTAGGATTAATTAAATAACACCATTCTCGGTTCCGAGCGAAGAATAATATTCGGGTTCAAACTACCCGGTTTTATAATTTTCGGACCTAGCCCGTAATAATCCGAGTCCACCACACGGGGAACACGGACAAAATAATCCATACACACACATGCATACACTATGGGGACAATACATAATGAGGGATGGGGGAACAATTAAAAAAAATGAAATGAAAATAAAATAAAATAAATACAATACATTACAAACACTACAAGACAAGGAAAGGAATAAAAAATAGAAAGAAGGGGAACAATTGGAAGGGGGGCTCACGTGAAAGATGGGAGGGGGATTTAACAAAAGAAAATGTGACTATACATGTTCTTTGTTTAAAAGAAAGAATAACGGCAGTCTTTTTCTTCTTAAACAAAAGCTGAAGCATTAGCCAGAAAACCTTCTAAAAAAACAGACAGACCTAGGAAAAACGCACAAAAGAAAAGGACTTCATCTTCACCAAAAGTAGCAGACCTGAACGAAACAAATTTTCATAGCTGCTTCTTTCCCATTGCCGGTGAGCTTCGTCGGAAACTGGCGAAAGCTAACCCCAAAACCAGCCACTCCGCCAACCATCTTCCATAGCCGCCAAGCTTCATCATTTTCAACCAAGACATAACAACGAGCAACGCTGTTTTGTCCAAGCGACCACAACCCAAACACAACCGAAAATCACCCCAATAACCAGCCCGTGAACTCACCCAAAACGACCCTCACCTGAACGACCAACCACTCCAACGTCCCTCCATTTCCGTCGACCTCACGACCACGAAACTGGTCGACTCCATCATTTCCGACCAGCTGAACCGACGCCGACCAAACCAGTCGACCAGCAGCTCCAGCGAACAGCTACTGCTGTTGTTTCTTCCTCACGTCGGAACTCCTCCAAACGACCACCATAACCAGTCCACCAGCAGCTCCAGCGAACAGCTACTGCTGTTATTTCTTCCTCGCGTCAAACTCCACCATGAACGAGCAGTAGCGAACAGCTCCAAACATCACCCCATCGTCGTCAAACCAATGAAACGACCAGCGCCGTTGCTGCTCCACCTTCATGAACGACTATAAATCCAGCCAACAAACTCCCTCTTCTTCACGCCAGTAAACCATCGCTGCTACTGCTTCGTCTTCTTCGTCAAAGTCCGGTCGAGGTTGCGTTCAGATTTCTGCTCGCGTTTGAGCTCCCATTTCCTATTCGAGTTCCGTCCAAAGATAGTCGGATTCACTCCTGTTGTTTTCCATGTAAGGTCAGCTTCCATTTCATTATGTAGTCTTAGCTAATTTAGTCTGTTTTATGCCGTGGGTCAATTTGTTATATTCATGTTTCAGCTCACTATTTACTGTTTAGTATTGTTACTTGTTGATTTGCCATTTTTCTTTCTTTAAAGTTAATGCATATGCACGTGTTTAGTTAAAAGGAATATTTAGCTTGGTAGTAATTTTGTTTGTAATTATTCATGTTACTGTTTATTTCTTTAAGTGTTAGGGATGATAATTTAATGTTAGTTTTGAGTTAATGGAGAAAACACAAGTTATTAGATTGTGGGACAGTGGGTTGACTATTAGATTAGACCATTAGGCCGAAACATGAAAAATTAACCAATTATGAACATCATGCTTGGTTAGCCGTGTCAATAAATTTATCATCGTGATTATATGTATGGTTCCCGTTGTGTGGCTATGATGCCTAATTCTAAAATTCGGGGTGCTTTTCATGTAACCCGTTTATAATAATTTCCAGTAATAAAACCCTTTTAAAATATATGAGATGAGCCTCGCCGATTAAAACACATAAATTACGGGGCCCTCTATATGTGTTTATAAAAATACTTAGAATTCGGGATGGAACGTTTAGCTAATTTCACGGTCTTCCCCAAAGATAACATCGCGTTAGTCTCTTTAGGCGCGTTGTTTAACAATTTTACCTTCTTAAACTCGGGTGCACATTTATGTGACCCAAATCCAAATCTCAACGGAGTCGAAATGTGTTGACAACCACGGGTGCACTGGTGCGACGTGGTTCGAGATACAGTTTCACAGCGTTGCAATTCTTTGTAAAAATAATAATAATAATAATAATTTTTTTTTATGATAATAATATCATAAGAAGTTAAAAATTAAAATTTGCATATAAGTCAAGACATATTATAAAATCAGATAAAGAAGCCAAGTACGATAATGGAGCGACCGTGCTAGAACCACGGAACTCGGGAATGCCTAACACCTTCTCCCGGGTTAACAGAATTCCTTATCCGGATTTCTGATTCGCGGACCGTTAAATAGAGTCAAACCTTTCCTCGATTCGGGATTCAAATCGGTGACTTGGGACACCATAAATCTCCCAAGTGGCGGCTCTGAATCTTAATAATAAATCCTGTTTCGATTGTCCTTTAATTGGAAAAACTCCCTTTCCATCGCGCTCCCGCGGGTGCGTAAAAAGGAGGTGTGACACGTATCACTTGGTAGAGCACCCTTAGGTCGAGTATTTAATGATTGAGAGATTTGGCTAAGTTGCACCTCCAAATTCCGAATAGAGGTATTGTGAGAAGCCAATTGAGCATCGGAGTCTTGGTTCTTATTCATCATTTGTTCGAACATCATTTTTATTCTCCCCATATTACTACCTGCAGATTGATTACCTCCTCCTCAGAAGGAGCGATAGAGGGTTGTGCAAGGATTGCAATGTTATTCCGGGAGAGTCCCTTTCAACTCTTCATAGACTCCTAGTGATGGATGTAGGTCTCTGGGTGAAGAGGAAGAGGAGGGGTTCTCGGGGCCGACCGCGGATTAGATGGGGAACTTTGACTAAGGAGAAAGCCCAGGAGCTGGAGAGGAAGCTAGTTGATGGGGGAGCCTGGAGTAGCTCTGGGGAAGCGGACGCAATGTGGTCAGTGACGGCGAACTTGGTTAGGGAGGCCGCGCGAGATGTGCTTGGGGTAGCCAAGGGCTATTCAGGCAGGCACCAAGGTGACTGGTGGTGGAATGAGGTAGTCCAAGGAAAAGTGGAGGCGAAGAAGGCGGCGTTTGCTAAGTTGTCAGGGAGCTCAAGCGAAGAAGAAAAGAGAGCGAACAAGGAGAACTACAAGGTGGCGAGGAAGGAAGCGAAACTAGCGGTCACGGAAGCTAAAAATGCAGCGTTTGGGCGCATGTACGAGGAATTGGGGGAGAAAGGCGGGGACAGAAAGTTATTCCGGTTGGCTAAGGTGAGGGAGAGGAAGGCGCGGGATCTAGACCAAGTTAGGTGCATCAAGGACGAGGATGGTAGGGTTCTGACGGGGGAGTCGCAAGTCAAGCGGAGATGGCAGAAATACTTTCGAGACCTGCTTAACGAAGAGGGGGATCGAGTCTTAGAGCTAGTGGAGCTGGGGCATTCAGAGTGTCCTAGAGACCTCGGGCACTGCAGGCGCATTAAGGAGGAGGAGGTCTCGAGGGCGTTGCGTAGGATGAGTAGGGGTCGAGCGACTGGGCCAGACGAAATTCCGGTGGAGTTTTGGAAATGCATGGGTAGGTCAGGAGTGGAGTGGTTGTCCAAGTTGTTCAATGTGATCTTTAGGACCAAGAGGATGCCGTAGGAGTGGAGATGGAGTACAGTGGTTCCCTTGTACAAAAACAAAGGGGATATCCAGTGTTGCAACAACTATAGGGGTATCAAATTAATAAGTCACACCATGAAGGTCTGGGAGAGGGTGATCGAGGCGAGGGTGAGGGAGATGTCATCTATATCTGTGAACCAGCTTGGTTTCATGCCGGGTCGCTCTACTACAGAAGCTATCCACCTTGTGAGGAGGGTGGTGGAACTGTTCAGGGATAAGAGGAAGGACCTGCATATGGTGTTTATCGACTTGGAGAAGGCGTACGATAAGGTCCCTAGAGAGGTTCTGTGGAGATGCTTGGAGGCGAAGAGCGTGCCAGAAGCCTACATCAGAGTGATCAAAGACATGTACGATGGAGCCAAGACTAGGGTTAGGACGGTGGGTGGCGACTCGGACCATTTTCCGGTGGTTATGGGGCTACATCAAGGATCTGCGCTAAGCCCTCTCTTATTTGCCTTGGTAATGGATGCTCTAACTTGCCATATTCAAGGGGATGTGCCATGGTGTATGCTATTTGCTGACGACATAGTCTTGATAGACGAGACGAGGGCTGGTGTTAATGCGAGGTTGGAGGTCTGGAGACAGACCCTCGAGTCTAAGGGTTTTAAACTAAGCAGGTCTAAGACATAATATCTAGAGTGCAAGTTTAGCGCCGAGTCGAGCGAAGTAGGCTGGGACGTGAAGCTGGGATCTCAGGTCATAGCCAAGAGGGACAGTTTCAGATATCTTGGATCAGTGATTCAAGGGGACGGAGAGATTGACGGGGATGTCACTCACCGTATAGGAGCGGGGTGGTTGAAGTGGAGGCTCGCATCGGGAGTCTTGTGTGACAAGAAAGTTCCACAGAAACTCAAGGGGAAGTTTTATAGAGCGGTGGTTAGACCCGCCATGTTGTATGGGGTGGAGTGCTGGCCTGTGAAGAACTCTCATGTCCAGAGAATGAGAGTTGCGGAGATGAGGATGCTCAGGTGGATGTGCGGGCTCACCGGATTAGATAAGATTAAGAATGAAGTTATTCGGGAGAAGGTGGGGGTGGCCCCAGTGGATGAGAAGATGCGAGAAGCGAGACTCAGGTGGTTTGGGCATGTGCGGAGGAGAAGCCCTGATGCACCGGTGAGGAGTTGTGAGCGACTGGCGGTGGTTGGCGCGAGTCGAGGCAGAGGGAGGCCTAAGAGGTATTGGGGTGAGGTGATTAGGCAGAATATGGCTAGAATGGGGATTTCCGAGGACATGACCCTTGATAGGAAAGTTTGGAGGTCTAGTATTAGGGTTGTAGGGTAGGGCCTTCTAGAATTCTTAGTACTTCGGTTAGGGGCTGAGTGGGGTTTGGTAGCGATCTCTATAGTTAATTAATGTATTGTGTTGTGCCTCTTATGGTAGTAACCGATTGGTAGTATTGCATGTCACTCTACTTTTGGTTTTATGTTTAGATAATTATTTATTTGATTTATCCCGGATTTACTAACATTGTTTTGTTTTGTTTTGTTTGTTGATTTTCTCTCTCTTTCTGAGCCGAGGGTCGGCCGGAAACAGCCTCTCTACCCTTTCGGGTAGGGGTAAGGCCTGTGTACGTATTACCCTCCCCAGACCCCACTTTGTGGGAACATACTGGGTAGTTGTTGTTGTTGTTGTTGTTGTTTATTACTACCTGCAGAACTAGACCCTTGAGATTGAAAGGGAGGTGGATTGTTCTGTTGTTGGTACATGGGGGACTTTTGAAAGCCTTGCCCCCGGTTGCCTTGATTTCCACTATTATTTCACCATCCTTGATTATTGTTGTTGTTTCTCCAATTGTTATTGTTCCTGTTCCAATTGCCTTGATTGTTATCTTGGTTCCCCCAATTGTTGTTTTGATTGTTGTTGTTCCAATTGCCATCACCTTGTTGTTGATTGTTATTATTCCAATTACCGTTGTTTTGTTGATTGCCCCAATTTCCTTGGGGACGCCATTATTGATTCCGTTAATTTCCTCTATTCCCTTGGTAATTATTGACGTATTGACATTCCTTGCTTTGATCATCATAGCACTCATTCGAATAACCACCACCATCATTGTTGTTATCAAATTGCTCACAATTACATTGAGGTTGTTGTTGCCCTCTTTGCCTCCTTTTTAACATAGAAACATTTTCCATTGCATTGACTTGGCGCGGGTTTTGGACTTCTTGCAATTGCACCTTTTCCAATTGATTCATATTTGTTGTAAGCTTGGCAATAGCTTGGCCATGATCATGCAATTTCTTGTGCAAATAGATGACCATGGGATCACCTTGGGGCACATTTTCTCAACCTTTCCATGCCGAAGAAGTGTCGGCCATTCCGTCAAGTACATCACATGCCTCTTGGTAAGAAAGTTTCATGAAGTTCCCTTCGGCTAATTGGTTCATAATGCACTGATTGGTGGTGTTGATGCCCCAATAAAAAGTTTGTTGTATCATTGCTTCGGTCATGTCTTTATTAAGGCGTTCTTTCACCATTGTTCTATATCTTTCCCATATCTCGTGCAAGTGTTCCGTTGGCTCTTGCTGAAAGTCTAGAATTTCATCCCGAAGAGCCGCCATATGACTTGGAGAAAAGAACTTGGCAATAAATTTTTCCGGCAATTCATCCCATGTGGGGTTAGAATGATTGGGGAGACTTTCCAACCAATCCAACACTTTACCCCAAAGAAAGAACGGGAAAAGCCTCAATCTCAATGCATTCTCAAATACGTTTGTCTGTTTTCTACCCCTGCATGTATCTACAAACCCCTTCAAGTGTTTGTAAGCATTTTGGTTCGAGGCGCCCGCAAAATACCCTCTTTGCTCGAGCAAGGTCAACATGACATTTGTGATTAGAAAATTCCCCGCCCGGATTCAAGGAGTGACGATGGCACTCACATATCCTTGACTCGGAAGGACTCTTGGAGCCACTTTTGGCGGTGGCAGAGGAGGTTCTAGAATATTATCATTCGGATTAGCATTTACATTGGCATTTCTACCTCAACGTGGAACTTGAGGTGCTGGAAGCTCATAAAGATCTTCAACCTCCTCCCCCGCCAAGCTCCGCCAAGAGGGTCATTTCCATTGAGATCCATTTGTACCTGATTGATCGACACAAAAACAATTAGTGAACAAGAAGTATAGAGAAGAAAATCACAAAACTAGCTACACATATAGTCAACATCGTAAGCTCCCCGCCAACGGCGCCAAAAAATGATTGCTGCCAACTCGATACTATGCAAAGGTAGGAAGAACGGGCCGCAACAGCTTTTACCCGAATAAGGGTTTGGGATCGAATTTCCACAGGGAGTTTGGAAATGTTTTGTATTGTCTGTCTAGCCTAGAGCTGCGTATGTGCTTCTAATTGTACTTCTAACATTTTTGGGGTTTTGTGTTTATCATTACTGTTATAAACTACACGAATATTGCTAAGTTGTAACTAATGAGAGGAAAGGCACTAGGGTCGTGGCATCGCGTATGTGGTTAATTAACAGGTAAAAGCTACTAAGGATAGATTGATATATTTGGGGATTATGTTATAACCGTTGCACAATTGTACCCATTCTCACACCTCTCGATAAAGAGAATGATTTTATCCAATTGACTCTCTCGAGACCAATTGGGTAGGCCAATCAGACCCAGCAACTAGGGTTCAAGTTGGCTGATTACTCTCTCGAGGTTTAACCCGTTAATTGGGACTACCATTTCTCATGGGTCCATCCCAATTCCTTGTTGGGTCAATTTTGGGGTCATGGACTCTCTTTCTCAAGAAGAGTTAAACCCACAAAGCTAGAATCAGTGTTTGCAACCACTAATCCTTAATTAATACATAAAATTAACTAACAAACACCCAATATCAATCTAACCCTAGATGGCAGCACCCATCAATTACCCATACTAGGGTTGAGCCACAATCCTAGTTAATGAGTTTAGCTAGACATAATTAAAGAATAAACAAAGGAAATAAATGAAGAACTAAACATATTAATTAATTACTAAGTAGAATATACAATAACGAAGAGCAGAAGTGCCAAAAATGGATACAATATTCGGTCTCATGAGCTCAGCCGCAATCAGAACATAAAACTTGACCTAAAAATGATAAAATGTTCTATTTATACCGAGCTGGAAAAACTAAATAAAAATACCCCTGCGGGGTCAACGCGGACCACGCAAAAAGGTAGCGCGGCCGCGTTGCCTCCTAGCCTGATAGACCAAGTCTCTAAATCTCATATATGCGGACCGCATAAGAGTGTAGTGCGGCTGCGTGGCTTGTAGCTTGATATTGTCAAGTCTCTGAATCTCCTAGTGCCAAGTCCCAAACCCCGGACGTGATGCCGCCCAACACATTGCTAGGCAAGCCCGACCATTACCCATTAACCAATCCGATTATTATTCAAAAATGTTCCAATTTAGGTAAAATATCTTGTTTCATAATAATGATAATAGTGCGGAAATCAAAACAACTGAAATAAAAGCCCAATAGATCCGGTGTCACAAGTCTGAGCCTCTAAACATCTGAGTAATACACTATATAACCAAGTCTAAGCAAAAGAAAAAAAGATAACGGAAGGAGAGATCGGAAGCTGAAACAACATCAATATAAATCAACTGCCCTCATGAATCCCTGTATCTGCACACAAGGTGCAGGGAGTAGAGTGAGTACTTCCAACTCCGTGTGTAGTGGAAATAAATAATAACTAAAGATAAGAAAACCTGTAAGAACATGAAACAATGCTAAAAGTATCAGTACAGGTAAGAACATCTCTAAGAAGGAAAATCCAGTATCATTCTACTACCGTCTCACATTTATCCAACACTACTGCGGCGCGCAGCCCGATCCTTACTAATACTGTTGCGGCATGCAACCCGATCCTATATAACATATATATAGTGCTGTAGTGTGCAACTCGATCCAATATAATATATATAATGCTGCGGCGTACATCCCGATCCAATATAATATATATAATGTTGCGGCGTGCAGCCCAATCCAATATAATAGTAACTGCTCTCACTAGGTGTGTGTGCAGACTCCGGAGGGGCTCCTTCAGCCCAAACGCTATAATATTGCGGCGTACAGTCCAATCCACATATATATCACTGCGGCATGTAGTCCGATCCATATATATATCACTTCGATGTGCAGTCCGATCCATATATATATCATATATATAATACTACGGACGTGCAGTCCGATCCGATACATGTATATGTATATACTGTTGCGGCGTGTCGCCCGATCCGGTATATATATCAATACCTCACCATGGGTCCTCGACCCCTCTCAGTCAGTATAGACTTGGCCTTTCGGGCCCACTCAGCTAGAACAGGGTATTCAACCCTAGGTATTCTCACTTAGAGTACATTTCTAGTACCTGTTCATGTTATGCTATACAGCTAAGAGCGTGACTGATAGTATGTGTTCATCAGATATAGGGTTTATTTAGCTCCACATGCTTCCCTAAGGTTCTACAGATCGGTACAAGGCCACAAACATGGCAACTAGCCCAATATACGGATATAAGCTCAGTCTCAGTCACTACGTGTAGTAAACCATCAATCGGGATGGACTAAGTCCGAATCCCCAGTCACAATATCACCACGCTCATCACATGATGCGTGTTTCATCTCAACATAGCACTGTATAGTGCAAATACGGGGTTTCAAACCCTCAGTATATCATTCATGACTACCACACACCTCGAACCGGCTAAAATCCTAGTTCGCCTTGTGCTTCCCTTATAAATCGACCTCCTCGGGTGCCAAATCTGATCAAAACCAATAAGAATACATCAAAATAGGCTAATGGAATATAACTCAATCGAAATGACTCTAAAAACACCCAAAAACACGAAGTTGCCAAAACCCGATCCCCAGGCCCGCTTCTCGAATAATTATGAAATCCATATTTTCGGAATCCTCGTCTCACCACGAGTCCGTACATATAAAATTTATCAAAATCGGAGTTCAAATGAGCCACCAAATCACGATTTCACAAAGCAAAATTCCAAGCCCTAACTTCCTCAATTTATGCCCAATTTAAGAGAAATAATGGAAGATTCTTTGACAAAATGACGTATTAAGACCACGAGACTCACCTCCAATCACTTCCCGATGAAATCCTTTTCAAATTTTATCAATTAGCTCTCAAGGTGTTCAAAAATGGAGGAAAATATGAAGGGGTTCGCGACTGAAATCCTTTTGAAAACCCTTCTGTCCAGTTAAGTTTTACTCTACAAGAACGCGATGTCCTTCATGCGTTCGCAATGAACAAATACAGCTTCACTCCATTTTACTCTACGCGAATGCGTACTCCCAGACGCGATTACGGTGGTCATCTTTTTCCCATGCTACGCGAACGTGGACCTCCTAACGTGAACGCGATTCATTGATTCCTAAACCTAAGCGTTCGCATCACCTACTTCGCGAACACGAAGGAAAAATCCCGAGGCTCTCTAGATTACACTACGCATTCGCGTGAACCCCATCGGGAATGCGATGAACAAAATCCTGCAGCAGATATGACAGCAAACTTGATCTCCCACTTAACCAAAAATGATCCGTTAGGACCCCTGGAATCACCCCGAGGCCCCTGGGACCTTAACCTAAATCACCAACCTACTCCAAAACATGATACGAATTTGTTCCAATCATGAAAACACATCCGTAAACACAAAAATCATCAAATCAAGGCAGATTCAAGCCTAAGTTTCAACTAAAACTCCCAAAACCAACATCCAATCAAAATCCCGACCAAACGATGTCCGAATGACCTAAAAATTTGCAGACATATCCAGCATCACCTAACGAAGCTACTGCAACTATCGAAATTCCATTCCGACTCCCGGATCAAAATCTCACCTATCGACCAGAATTCACCAAAATTCCAACTTCGCCAATTCAAGCCTATTTCTACACCGGACTTCCAAATTCGATTCCGATTGCTCTCCTAAGTCATACATTATCCCCCGAAGCTAACCGAACCATGGGAATTCGTTTCCGAGCCCTCTAACTCACAAGTCAATATTCGGCTGACTTTTCCAAACTATTCCTTCATCAAAGAGACTAGTTATCCCATTTTCTACCAAACTCAATCCGAATTGACTCAAATTCATGAAATACACATAATGAAGCATGAACAAGCATATAACGGGGAAAACGGGGTAACGGGCCGGGTCATCACACCTAGTGCGGCTGTGTTCACTCTTGCGCGGTCCGCGCTAGGCCTTCATGTTCCCCATTTCACTTGGTCTTTGACACTTGAGCAGGTTTCACTCTGTTTTGAGCCGGTCTTTGACATTTGTCACTTTGTCGCTCAAACCTGCAATCAAGCATAACTTGTAAGTACTTTAGGACTATTTTGTAGCAATTTGTAACCAAAGCAATAGCAAGTAGGGGCATAAACATGGTAAAATCCTAACTTTTCTGTCACTTGGAATACTAATATCACTTCATCGCAGGAGGTTCGAGAAGTCAAGGTCAAAAAAATGTGTGGACTATCTATATACGGCTAAAATTGGAGAGTCAAACTTTATGATCATTATGGCATTTCGTAGCCCCCCGAGGGTTCCCAATGCTCGACCTCCGGGCTGCGAAGATCGGTGGCTATCTTAGAACAACGGGATATTTCCAAAAGGCGCGAGGCTAAAGCTAACCAGGTCTACAAGAATAGGACAAGTCTGTACTGTGGCATTAAATGGTTGTACATGCCGCATATCTTTGTAATAAATGTGCATTTACTATGTTGAGATTTTCCCTCGTATATAAAGGGGACCCTTATCATTTTGTAAGACACATGATATTCAATACAAGAACAATAACATTCTATGTTCTCCAACTTAAACATACTCTCCTATGATTTTATTGCTTACATTTATTTTATTGCCTGCATTTATTGTTTTATATTGATTGTTCTTCATTTATTACCCATCATTGATCATAAAGAGCCATCATTGAGGCCCTCGGAACTGTTAGTCCTTCATCAATCATCTCCAGTCGAGCTCATTAGCTCAACCTCAAGGCCCAGCTTAGGCCAGTCCGAAACGCCGATTCTCGACCATTCGGTTTGAATAACAACACTGCCTCTCACTCTTACTCTACTTTCCTAGCTCACATTTAGCATTTACTGTTTAACAACTAGCATAAAAAATAAATGATGTATATTTAGAACTATAAAATCAACTTTAACTGTAATTACTATTTTCAAGGTAAACATGTAAATTATTTTACACCTAAAAAGTATATTAAGTCCAAAGAGACAATATTTCGATTTCGGACTCCCTAAAACTGGTGGTTTGGCATAGACAAACCTTTTTCTTTGGGAACTTAAATGGAAATATTCCTACTCATTAAAGACTTGTCACATTTGAAAACATACTCAAGCAAAAGTATAGCATTAGAGAGGACGGAAGTAGCAAACCCATTCTATTTATCTACCATTAAAAAGTTGCGGTTAAATAATAAGTACTCTTCTGTCTTTAACCGGAGTTTCGGATTCTCACCCTCAAAATTGAATTGTCTTTGGTAATAAGGAGCACTTATTAATTTGAATTTTTTTGTGCAAGTTCAAATTAATCGGGTTCCAAAGTAGGAACTAAACACCAAATAAAAATGTTTTATCTAAATTATCGTTGTAAATATTCTTAAGATAGTCAAATAATCGTTCTTTATTGGAAGGGACAACAATGGAAACAACATCAAAGTTACAACATGTCTTATGATATTTTCAATAAGATTTTGCTTTGATGCTAAGTCTCATATGCCAGTTAATATTTGAGGACTGGAGACATTATTTTTTGTGAAGAACAAAAGCCGTCATCCAAATTCCAAAATTGATAAGGTCAAAAATAATTAAAAGATAAATTCAATATAGTGATATCAAGTTGAAGTTGACAAAGTTTTTTTTTTCTTAATTTATTTTTATTTTTATTTTTTATAACAGGGGTCTTATTTTATGAATATCACATAATAGAAGAATTCATACAACAATAATTGCCCTGGGGCATTTATTACTTGACTATTACATAACATGTCCCGAAGGATATTTTTAATCCCAAAATAAGCTAGTCTAGAATAAACGTCTTTCTTAATAACATAAGTAGAGACTTCCCAGTTTGAGCTTAAGACATCACTTGCAAAATGGGGAGGGTAATAGAGAATAGTAGGAGTGGCAAACGGGCGGTCAAGTTGAATATGGTTCGGGACGAAAAAGGATAATCAACAAACAGATCAATTATCTGATCCGATTCATATTTAATACGAATAAAAAACGAGTTAATCGGCGGATTAAAGGCATAATAGAGAGCCGGTTTATTTGTAATATTATTAGAGAGATTGTTATTCCGATTTATCCAAATGGTCCAGATAATGAGAGGAAAGATCGGTCCATTTGATGATACCATTCCCTAATGGAATATGTGATCCCTGAGATTGGTTAACCAATTATTACCAAATTTCCCGAGTCTCTAAAGACAAATTAATTTTCCAGATATCGAAGCAAAACCAGCTAACCACAGAATATGCCTCCTCTACTTTGTTTCTTGTTACTTACGTCAATTTTTGCATTATTTCAGTTTCACAATACGTGAAGCTGAAGAAGTCAACTCACGCATATTAACATAACATCATATATATTACAATTTTCAACAAAAAATATAACGCTGTCGAGAATATATCTGACCTTCTTAATTTACTTAGGGCACAGTCAGAGGCGGAGCCATGATTTCATGCTTATAGGTTCGATATTTTAATCATTTTATGTTATTGAGTTCTAAATTAATAATTTATACATATTCAATAAAAATTTAAAGACAAATACATAGTTTGAACCAAAGTTGTTGGGTTCGGCCGAACCCGTTGACGGCCCTCTAGCTCCGCCCCTGGGCACAGTGCATGTCTATGTGTTAATTAGCTTCCAATGTATTCTAACATTGATTTTTTTTACAGAACAAAAAGAGGGTAAATTCTCTTCAAACTCTGGACTAAGCCTTAGGCCTTATAGCTTGTTTGTCCAAGTAATACTTTTCGAAAAAGTACTTCTAAAAAAAAAAGTTTGTGCTTGGCCAATTAATCTGAAAAATACTTTTGAATAATAATTTGTGTTTGACCAAGATTTTTAAAAATTTATTTCAAATATCAGATTATGAATAATGACATGAAGAGATTTATTAAATAGTTAACATAAATAAATAAATATCTCAAATATTTTTGTGACGACCCGGCCCGTCGTCACGGGAATTACCACCCCGTTATGTTGAAATTGTATGTTTTATGCTTTTGTATCGGTGTTAAAGTCTATCGGGTGAGTTAGGAGTGATTTGGATTGGAAATGAGGCATATAGCCTTTGTGAAGGAAACTTGAATAAGGAAAGTCAACCCGGAGTTGACTATTTGGTTAGAGGGCTCGGAATCGGATTCTGATGATTCGGTTAGTTCCGGGAGGTGATTTGTGACTTAGGGGAGCGATCGGAAATTAATTTGGAGGCCCGGTGTAGAAATAGGCTTGAATTGGCTAAGGTTGAATTTTGGCGAAAACCGAACGGTAGGTGAGATTTTGATCCGGGGGTCGGAATGGAATTCCGACAATTTCTGTAGCTTCGTTATGTGATTTTGGATATGTCCGCAAAATTTCAGGTCATTCGGACGTCGTTTGGTCGGGTTTTTGATGGAATGTGCAATTCGGAAGTTTTGAAGGAATTTAGGCTTGAATCCGTGTGTAATTGGTGATTTTAATGTTTAGGATGGTGTTTTTATTATTGGAACAAGTTCGTATCGTATTTTGGGGTATGTTGGTGGTTTTCGTTGGGGTCCCGGGGGCCTCGGGGTGTTTTCGGATGGTTAAACGGGAGACAATGTGGAAAATTGCAGGTTTTGACTCTGGTTCTGTTGTTTTCGCTCCTGCGGAAACGGGGGCGCATGAGCGAGTCCGCAGGAGCGGACAAGAAGGCGCAGAAGCGGGATAGACCGCTGAAGCGGAGCCTGGCCCGCAGGGGCGGCTTCGCTGGTGCGAGTGCTCGATCGCAGAAGCGGTTCTGAGGCGTATAGGCGAGTCCGCAGGAGCGGACTCTTGATCGCAGAGGCGGAAAGGACCGCAGGGACGGAAGAATTTCCGCAGAAGCGGACCCGTAGGAGCGGTCCGTGTATCGCAGGAGCGAAAATGGCCAAATAAGCCTGGGTTCGCAGAAGCGGTTCCGCAGGGCGGAAAATGGTCCGCAGAAGCGAAAATCGCAGTGAATTAATTGTATCAGAAGTTAGAAAATTTCAGAACATTTCACACATTTGGGTCTCGGCTTTAGAGGCGATTTGGGCGATTTTGAAGAGAAACTCAAGGGAAATCATCGGGTAATCAACTATGGACTTAAACTATGATTAGTATTGGTAATATTATGCAATTATATCATGAAAATGGAGGAATTTGGGGTAATTTATGGAGGATTTAGCCCTAGGCTTGAACTTTAGAAAATCAAGGTTTTGAATGGCCAAATGGAGTCCGAATTTGGTAAAATTGATATGCTTAGACTCGTATTGAGATGAGGGTCCCGAATATGTGACTTTTGTAATTTTTCGACAAGCGTACCGAAAGTCGGGTTTTGACAACTTTGGAATTTTGATGTAAATTGAGTTGTATTGATTGGGTGTCGTCCCATTGGCCTAATTTGTTGTGTTTCTATTGTATTTGATCAGATTCTATGCGTGCGGAGCTTGATTCTCGTGACAAGGGCATTGCGGAGTAGTCGTCGCGCCGTATTGAGGTGAGTAATAGATGCGGGTGATGACCAGCGGGTTCGAAACCCCGGTATACCACTTTGTGACGCTGTATAGCGGCGAGACACGTACTCTCTTGTGAGTGCGGGGTCGATTGTGATTGGGGACTATGGCTTAGTCCGACTTGTTGATATTGTGTTATGACATTGGCTATTCTTGAGCCGTCGAACCTCCTTCTCGGATGGTTGCATATTATATATTGTGATAATGGCCACTCTTGAGCCGAGGAACCCCCTTCTTGGGCGGTTGAGTATACATGTGGGCCGTGAGCCAGTTATTGGATCCCGCGAGGATCGTTATCATTGTCTTATCATATTGACATGTTAGTTACTACCAGTCCGTAGCTATTTCTGTTATCATGCTATTTCCAATCTCTGGAACTTGATATTACTGTTTTCAACTGAAAAATGATAAAAGATGTTTTCAAAAACTACTTTTGAGCCTGCGAGGCTGTAATTGCATATTAGCTGACTGGTAGTGGATCGGGCTGCACGCCGCAGCAAGATATATGTTGGATCGGACCGCACGCCGCAGTGATATCTCTATGAGATGTGCTTGGGCTGTAGGAGCCCCTCCCCCCACAGTGAGCACGGGTACCAAATTTGGATCGGGCTACACGCCGTAGCGGTTATATCATGCATTGCATTGCATTTAGCTACATCTCGTAGTTGTTATACTGTTTTGCTCGTACTTGTTGGTACAGGTACAGTTGATATTGGTTCTGTTACAGGGTATTTGATTACAACTTTACATACTGCTTTATTGTGGATTTCTTGTCTACGCTGTCTTACCCCTGTTTATTACCACTGAGTCTGGCAGTACTCATTTTACTCCCTGCACCTTGTGTGCAGATCCAGGTACCTCTCAGCAGTGATCCAGTAGCTGTGCGAGGCGACATCTGTGGGATATACGAGGTAGCTGCAGAGTTCGCAGGACCCGATATTCCTTCTTATTGTCTTTTGATTCTGTATCAACTTTTCTTTCCGCACTTGGTACCTTGTAAACCTTTATACACTTATGTTCAGTAGAGGCTCATGACTCTTGACCCTTCGGTCTATGGGAGTTAGTATATTTTGGGACTTGGTTTCCCCGCTGTTGTACTATTGTTTTATATATTAATATGCTTAAATGGGCTAAAGAGAGCTTCTAGCTCCGTTGTTTATATTGATTGGTCAGGCTGGCTTAGCAATGTGCTGGGCGCCATCACGACCAGATTTGGGGTCGTGACAATTTTGTAACTACCCGACTGATCGTTTCGCTTTTTAGAGCCATGTCCCCGTAAATTAAACTTCTTTCGCTTGCTTTAACTAATTTAAAACATGCGGGGGATGGTTGGTTCGAGATTTGGAAGAGTTTGGCTTGAAATAGGCTCACTTGATTCCTTTAGATTTTCTTAAAAGGCTAAGTTTGACTTTGATCAATATTTTAGCAAACGGACTCGGACTCGTATTTTAATGGTCCCGGAGGGTCCGAATGAAAACATGGGACCTAGCCGTATGCCCGAAATCAAATTCTAAGGTACTCAACCCGAATAATGAATTTTTGTTAGATATTGTTAAAACTAAAATTCAAAGGATTTAATGAAGTTTTGTAATGCTTGATCATATTGGTATCGGGCTTGTATGTTTATTCCGGAGCCCGGTACAGGTCTAAAATAACATTTCAGACTTGCATGTAAAATTTGTGTCAATCGGAGTAGTATAAGCACTTTTCAGCGCGTTAGGAGTGAATTGAAGAACTTGAAGTTCATAAGTTTGATTCGATTAGTTTTAGGGGGCGATTCTTATATTTAGCATTATTTTGGGAGTTCCGAAGGTTCGAGCGTGTCCGTTTCACGATTTCAAAATTTTTGGTATGATCTGACGGGACCTGGAGCCCCGAGCGTCAATCAGACGAGGCTCGAGTGAAGTTAAAAAATCTGGGAAAAGCTTAAGCTTCTGGTTGATGTCATAACCAGACCTACGGTTGGTCAGCTGCAGGTGCGATACCGCAGAATCAGTTGTCATCTCGCAGTTGCGGCCAAGCCAAATCCTCAGAAGTGGCTGTGCATAAGCGTCTTCAAGACCGCGGAAATGGCCGATGCTCGCTTGGCCAATTCCACAGATAAGACCTTCCTCTCGCAGATGCGGTCCCATGACCGGAGATGCTGAAATCACTAAAGTAGTGAGCTTCATTTAATACGGGCTCTAAGCCATTTTGGCCATTTTTCACTCACCCATTGGGGGGATTTTGGAACTCTTGAGAGAGGACTTTCACCTAGCATATCTTGAAGTAAGTTTATCCTACCTATTTCTAGTTTAATACTTGAGTCTTAGTATATTAACACACAAAGATTAAGTTAAATCATGGGGTTAGAGCAAAACCTAGGGTTCAGATAAAGTTAGATTTAACCACGAAATTTGTTATAAAATTCATTAGAAATCATATAATATTGGGCCTTAGGTTATGAAGAACAACTTTCTTCAAGAAATTTCGAAATCTGGGCACGTGGGCTCGTGGTCAAATTCTAGGAAACTTGTGTTTAAGGTTGGAAAATTGCTTGAATAATTAGAATGTGATCTTGTGAGCTTGTATTGACTAGTTCCTACCTCGTTTAACTAGTTTTGGATCGTTCGGCTCCAAATTGAGAGTTTGAGCACGTTCTTGGCGTTGGAAGTACACTTTGGAGCGAGGTTAGTCTCCTTTCTAAACTTGTAAGATGGAATTGTCCCCATATGGTAATAATTGAATAATTTGCTACTAAATACGGGGACTACGTACTCGCTAAGTGATGAGAGTCTGTGCGTAGCTACTATTATATTAATTGTCCGGATAGTGTAGGACCCGTATAATGCCCTATTTGCGAATAACTTGTATTCTTTCTTGCCAATGTGATCATTTAGGATATGCTAGAGAATTAGAAATGAACATAAGTAAACATATGTATTCGTTGAACAATTGTATGAATTTATTTGAATATAAATGTGCCTTCATGTACCTTCCTGATGATAATTGATATTTATGGATCGGGTCGATCGCCTCGGTAGAAATAGATGTATCTATAGTTCGCGCCATCCGACCCTCACATAATACATGTATATATTTTCTGTTGGATAGGGCCGTCGACCTCGGCATAATGTGCGCATGATATCTATATGAATGTTTTTTTGATGACTTACCTGTTAAATGCTTTAAAATGTAAATGACGAACTGTGATATTATTAAGGACATGACTTAGTAATTCTTATTACAATTGTTATTTATTTGTGACTTCCATGCTTAGCATAACACCATATTGTATTATTTGACCCCAGTAAGTACCAAGTTGACCTCTCGTCTCTACTTCTTCGAGATTAGATGTGATACTTACTTGGTACATATTGTTTATGTACTCATGCTATACTTATGTACATAATTGTACAGGATCTGAGGCAGATAAATCTGGCTATCAGTATGGTGCACGTCCCTGATCAGAGTGCGACTCCCATGGTAAGGTGCTCCCTTCCTGTGCCGATCAGTAGCTTGATGGAGTCTCTCTTATTTTTGAATGTCTATTCTATTTCAAACAGTAGGATAGATTTATTCTTTTGTATATTAAACTAGTTGTCTGCAACTTGTGACACCAGGTCTTGGCACACACATTAGTAGATATTGATTTTTAGAAATTGTATAACTATTTTATGCCTTCGGGGTAGGGGTAAGGTCTGCGTATACACTACCCTCCCCAGACCCCACATGTGAGATTTTACTGGGTTGTTGTTGTTGTTATTGTTGTTTATAACTATTTTGGTACATTAATGATTAGCACTTGTTTTAACTTCAAGTTTAGAAATTGTGGTACATATTTTGGTAAGTAAAATGAACACTTATTGATTCTTTCGTGTTGCCTTTCCTGAAAATGGTGTTGGGTGCCATTACGACATATAATTGTGTCATGACATATTTATTATTATAAAAAAATAATTACGTTTATTCATTTTATTTAGTACAATAAAAAAATAAATTTGAAAATAATTTTAATTCTTTAAGATGATTTAAAATAAGTAAGGCTAGTTTGGTATATACTATATATTTTGTTAAGGGTATTTTTGACTAGAACAAAAGTCAAAAACTACTTCAACTTCTGCTTCCGGGAGAATCTACTTTTTTTGTTACTCCAAAACTACTTTTGCTTCTTCCTAAAAGAACTTTTTCCCCCAAAAGACTTGGCCAATTGCCTCAAGTTAAGGAGAAAAAATTACTTTTTAAAAAAAAAAATTATTTTTGGCCTTGGAAGAAGCTCGACTTAACAAGCTATTACTCTGTGTGAAAATAATCCTAGTGGAGTATGTAGTTTGACCTGTTTGTGAATTAAAATTATTACCATAAAGATGGAAATTACCTTCTATAATAGCAATATAGTGCAAGTGGCTTTATTTACTGTTATCTTACTGTATCCAAGACCAGAAAATCAGAAAATATTAGTTTAAGAAAATAAAAAAGAAAAATTTCGAACCCGCAAGTTTTTGTGTGTCCTAAGGAATTTAAGCCCCTCATAGTTTCTCAAGGTTTTGGATTAATTTTTCCTAGGATAGAATGGAATAACTATTCTGTGATAGCTCGCATCACTTCAAATCATAGAACTTCGACAAACTCAAATGGCAGATCAAATCACACAAAATGCTTATGTTTTTGCTTTTAAAAAATAATGCAGATTGCAGAAGATAGAGGGAGAGATATTCATATTTCTATGGTGAAAATGAGGCTAGCCTCTCTATTTATAGCCAACGGAGTTGAGTCCCAACAAGTGCAAAGGTGGTTGTCCGTTGATAAGATATCTATTCCACAAAAATTATTTAAATTTCTATTAAATGGAATATTTGGTCGCGAACTCGACCATTGGAAAATTATTCCGCAAATTTCCAAATTCATAGTTTTCGAGAAAAAATATTAGAAAAGAAAATATAAAATGACGGAGAAGGAAAAATTTGGTCCAAAAAATTATTAATCAACCAAATCTGAATCTGAATCCGAGCAGAGCGAGCGAGCGAGAGAGAAACGACACTATGCTTACTCTCTTCTCAACTCTTAAGAGCTAGAAGAAGTGCTTCCATGTATAAGCACACGAATTTTCATCTTCGTATTCGATGAAGGAAAAAGTTCTTGTAAAACGAACTAATTCAAAATTCATTTTTCTCTATTTTTTCCCACCATTTTCTATTCGTACATATTTTATTTTTATTAACAAAACCAAACAATTCCCACACGAACGTGAATGGTTATTGGAAAAAAATATGCATGAAAAAATTGTGTCACTCGCAAGTATGGATTAATCACATCTGGGTAAGTAGGTGTCCCGTTGAACTTTCTGTCGTGAACATGTGGCGGATATACTCGATCAATCGGTAGATTTAATATCTTTGACCGTTTAACTTTGGTATATACCTAGACAATCATACGTCACATAGTCAACCATTAATCATTTTTTGTTCTCATTGTTGTGTTCGTTTCAGCCATTAACACCGCCTAGTTGCATGAGTGCATAGAGAATTGGCCTTATAATAATCTCCTTGAAACGGCTTACACTTCACACTTACATATGTGATTCCTAAACATGTTATCTCGTAGATACACTATTTGATATACCTTGTATCAAACTTAGAAACCATTAAAAGGCTTAACATTTTATCCTTTGTACTGCATATTGTCTTCATCACGAGAATGGACCAAAATTTTATTTGACAATATTGAACCTTCACTAATGACTTTGTTTGATCTCATTAAACCTAGATCTTGAGATCTCGAGTCTTCTAGGAAGAATTACCGCCACAATGACTTGTCCTCGGCCATAGTCCCATTCCCTATAATGACTTCTCAACCGCCTCTCAAGGTATACCTTTTGTAAGCGGATCCGATATATTATCTTTTGACTTCATATAGTCAATTGTGATAATTCCACTAGAGAGTAGTTGTCTAACGGTATTATGACTTCATCGTATATGACGAGATTTACCGTTATACATAACACTACAACCCTTTCTATTGGCGTTTGACTGTCGCAATGTATGCATATATGTGCCAAAGGTTTGGGCCAAAATGAAATATCCTCTAAGAAATTCTAGAGCCACTCGGCTTCTTCATTGGCCTTGTCTAAAGCTATAGACTCGGACTCCATTGTAGAGCCAATGATGCATGTCTATTTTGATGACTTCCAAGACATTGCTCCTCCACCAATGGTAAAAACGTATCCACGTGTGGATTTTGATTCCGTTGATCCGGTTATCCAATTTGCATCACTATATCCCTCAATAGCTGTGGGATAATTATTATAATGCAATGCATAGTCTTGGGTATATTTTAAATATCCAAAACTCATTTCATTGTTATCCAATAATTTTGGTCAGGATTACTTGTGTATCGACTATTCTTACTTACCGCACAAGCTATATCAGGTCGTGTACAATTAATAATGTACATTAAACTTTCCAACACTCAAGCATATTCTAATTGAGACTTGCTTTGACCTTTATTCTTTACAAGAGTATGATATAAATTAATTGGCATTTTTGCAACTTTAAAGTCAAATATTTGAACTTTTCAAGTATCAATATAATGAGATTAAGACAAAGGTAAACCTTGAGGAGTCTGAAAGATCTTAATTCCCAAAATTAAATCGGCAATTCCTAAGTCTTTCATATCAAACTTACTACTAAGCATGAACTTAGTAGCATTTATGTTAGCAATATCGTTACTCATATCAAAATATCATCTACATATAAATAAATCATGACTATTTTATTTGGAGTATTTCTTAATGTAAACACATTTGTCACACTAATTAATCTTGAAACCATTTGACAATATTGTTAGGTCAAATTTTGTATGTCATTATTTTGGTGCTTTTTTTACTCCGTAGAGTAACTTAACAAGTCTACACATATTTTGTTCTTTTTCGGGAACTACAAACCTTTCAGGTTGTTTCATATAAATGTTTTCCTCCAAATCTCCATTTAAGAAGATTGTCTTCAGATCCATCTGATAGATTTGAAGATCATACACGTTGGGTAATATTAACACCCTGATAGATATAATCCTCATTATCCGCGAGTATATGTCAAAGATATCAATACCTTCTCATTATCTAAACCCTCTAACAAATAATCTTGTCTTATATTTGTCAATAGTATCATCAGCTTTTATTTTCCTTTTGAGAATCCACTTAGAAGCCAAAGGTTTATTTCTTTGAGGAATATCAACCAATTCCCAAGTATGATTACTTAATACGGATTTTATCTCACTATTGACTTGCCTCTTTCCAATAGTGTGCTTCCGAGGAAGCCAATGCTTCTTTAAACGTTTGAGGCTCTTTGTCCTTTGATGTTTACTACGTCTTAGATTTTCCTCATCAAAAGTACTTTGTTTTTTCCCGGGGTGCTTAGATTTTTCACTTAACAACTCATATTCCATTTTATACGGATAAATATTCTCAAAGAATTCAGTATTATCTGATTCAGTTATCGTATTAATATGAATGTCAGGAATTTATGATTTATGAACCAGAAAAATGATATGCCTTACTATTTGTTGCATATCCAATGAAAACGCAATCAACGGTTTTTGGTCCAATCTTTACTCTTTTGGGTTAAGGGACTTGCACTTTAGCCAAATACCCACATACTTTAAAATAATTTAAGTTAGATTTTTTTTCTTTCCATTTTCATATGGAATGGATTGCATTTTGCTATGGGGAACTCGATATATAGTTAGGTGTAAGAATAGCTTCCTCCCACAAGTTTTGAGGTAAACCAGAACTTATTAACAATGCATCCATCATCTCCTTTAACTTTCTATTCATTCTTTTCACAATTATATTAGATTGCGATGAGTGAGGGGCATTTGTTTGACGAATAATGCCATATTTCAAATATATTTCTTCAAAAGGAGATCATATTCACTACCCATATCACTTCTTATCATTTTGATCTTTATGCCTAGTTGCATTTTAACTTCATTTATATATTGTTTGAATGCATCAATTGCTTCATCTTTACTATTAAGTAAGTAAATATATCTATATCTACTAGGGTCGTCAATAAAAGTTATGAAATACTTTTTTTCACCGTGAGATGGTATTAACTTCATGTCGTAAATACCTGTGTGAATTAAGTATAAAAGATCTGAATTTCTTTAAATTGACTTATAAAGATGCTTAACATACTTTGAGTCCACACATATTTTATATTTTGAGTTATTGCATTCAAACTTGAGAAATACTTCTAAATTAATACTTTTCGCAAAGTTTTAAAGTTGACGTGGCTTAGACGTTCACGCCATAAAATATTTGATTCAAGCAAGTAAGAAGAAGCTGAAATTTTATTCATATCAATGGCACTTATATTGAGTTTGAAAAGGCCCTCAGTAAGATAATATTTTCCTACATATATTTTATTCTTACAAACTACAACCTTGTCGAAAATAAAAATACACTTAAAACTGTTCTTGACTTGAACTGATGTCGAGACTACATTCATCCGCATTTTAGGAACACAAATGGCATCATTTAGAGTCACAATCATGCTAGAAGTCATCTTTAAATCTATCTTGCACGTTCCTTTAATTTTTTCAGTAGTGGAATTTGTCATAAAAATTATCTTGTCGGGTCCAGTGGAAGTATAAGTAGTAAATAACTTCTTGTCTCAAATATGATGAGTTGCCCCCGAATCAATCCACTATTCTCTAGAATTTTTTACTAGGTTGCATTAGAAAGTATGTCTCTTAAGCCACCTATTTCATCATTCTTTTCAATCATGTTAGCTTGGCTTTTCTTCTTGTCCTTCTTTAGTGCACGACATTCAGCAGCCTTGTGCCCAACCTTTCCAGAGTTTTGGCAATTACCTTTGAACTTCTTTTTGCTTGGGTGATTCTTTGGTCCAGATGACTTCTTTCTCTTTTTTCTCGTCGAAGCTTCCTCAACAATATTTTCACCCATATTTGTTGAATTTCCACAAGACTTTTCTTTTGCAGCCTTGTTGTCCTCTTCAATCCTTAAGCGAACAATAAGGTCTTCCAACGTCATCCTTGTTGTCCTCTTCAATCCTTAAGCGAACAATAAGGTCTTCCAACGTCATCTCCTTGTGCTTGTATTTTAAGTAGTTTTAAAGTCCTTCTACATTAGAGCCATCTTTTATAAATGCCGCAACTTGAAACACTTCATTTATGACCATACCTACAATCATAAATTTAGAATTAATAATATAATCAATATCTTTAAAAAAATATTGATTTGATCTATACCTTTGGCAAGGAGGTCGTGAACGATGACTTGTAGTTCTTGAACTTGAGTTATGACAGACTTACTGTCAACCATTTTAAAGTCCAAGAATGTTGCGGCAACAAACTTCTTAAGTCCAGCATCTTCCCTATTATACTTCTTTTTAAAGTTGTTCCATAACTCTTTCGAAGTTCCGTGACACTGTAGACATTGTACAAATCATCTTCCAAAAAACTAAATATATAATTTCTGCACAAGAAGTCAGAATGCTTTCATGCCTCTGTAACCACAAATTATTTATTAGCCGGAATCTCTTAACCTAAGACTGGAACGTCTTCACCGATAAAGCGATGCAGACTGAGTGTGGTAAGATAGAAGAACATTTTCTGCTGCAAGCTTGTGAAGTCCACGCCGAAAAAAATTTCGAACTTTACTGTCGGTGCCATCGCCGGTGCAGATGTTGTGCCACTTGAAGACGTTGTAGCCATTGCAGCATTAGTTGTTCCAACAAAACTCTTTTGTTGCTCCGTACTTGTTATTTTTCTGTAAAATAAATTGACTCAAACAAAATTAGTATCTCGGTGAAGTTTTTATATCTTCAAACCGAATACAAATAACTGAGTAGAAAATCACAAAGATTTCAACTTCGGATTGAGTAGAAAGTCACAAAGACATTAATCTCAAACTAGAGTAGAAAATTCAAAGATTTTAATCTCCAGAACGGGAGTAAAAAATTACTACGATTTTTGTCTCCTAAAACAGAAAGTAAGATGAATACATAAATAAATGTTAAATTCCTTAAGCTTGTTATCTCACTGTATTCAAAATAAAACAATATTAGATTAATAAAATAAAAAAAAATCCGAGCCCACATATTTTTTGTGTGTCCTTGAGAAATTTAATTCACTCACAGTTACCCAGGGTTTCAGATTAATTCCTCCCAGGATAGAACGGAATAACTGTTCTGTGATAGCGGCACTTCAAATCACACAACTTCGGCGAACTGAAATGTTGGATCAAATCACACAAAATGCTTACGTTTTTGCTTTTGAAAAATAATGCAGAATTCAGAAGATAGAGGGGAGAGATATTTAGATTTCGATGATGAAAAATAAGGATAAACCACTCTAATTATAGCCAGTGAAGTTGAGTCCCAAAAGGTACAGATGTGCGTGCTCATTGATAAGGTGTCTATTCCACAAAAAATATTTAAATTTCTATTAAATAGAATGTTTGGTCGCGAACTCGACCGTTGGAAAATAATTCCACAAATTTCCAAACTCATATTTTTCGCGAAAAAAATATTAGAAAATAAAATATTAGATGATGGAAAAGAAAAATAAATTTGGTCCAAAATACTATAAATCAATCATCATATCAAATTGACCGAATCCGAATCCAAGCCAAGCAAGTGACAACGATGGCGCATGGCTTGCTTTCTTTTCAAAATTTTAAGAGCTAGAAGAAGTGCTCCTATATATAAGCACAAGAATTTTCCTCTTGAGGGACAAAGTTCTTTTGTACAATGAACTAAGAATTTAATTTCCCTTTATTTTCCCTCACCATTTTTCGTTCACATCTGTTTTGTTTCCATTAATAATACCCAACATTTACTGCTTCGAGTATTCAAGTATTTTACTCAGGACATTCTTATTACTCAAGTGAAGTCTAATCCGAAAGAACTAACGAAGTGCAAAAAGTCATTATTCCAAGTCATGTCAATGATATTTCACCAAATATATAAGAAATTATTCCTGGACTAATGATGTCAATTAAAGTTTCACCAATATTAATTAACTGTTAATTAGTTGACAAGTAGGACTTTTATATGGTAGCTTTTGGTACCTCAGTTTAGACTATCAATTGAAAGGCTTGATTCATTAAACTAATCTGAAGGTACGTACAGGGTGAAATTTATTCTCAATTAAGCGTTCTTGTCATAGTAATTTGTTAATTGGCGCTGTTTAACAGGGTGAAAAGAAGTATATAAAAAAATTCCAACTTATATATGCTAGAAAATTCTTCTTTATTTTCATTATATTTTGGGTCGAGACTTGTACATATACATCCTCAAATTCTGGACATCTGTTATACATACTAACTAATAAATATGAGGAAAAGAAAAAAAAATCTAATTGTGAAAATTTAAATTAACAGATACAATAAGGTTTAGAAATTACACCGTCAAGGTTAGAATTGAGTATAGAGATAAAATACATGTCTCGATTTGGATAGCTTTATATCCACAAGTTTACAAACGTAAAATTGACAAGTATATAGTATTGGTACAGAAAACAACAGTTATTAAAATATTTATCAACGATTTATTTAAAGAAACTGAACCAATCAGTAATAAACATCAATGTAGTTGATATCTAGTTGTCCAAAGAAAGCATGAAAGGGTCAACGTAGCTGGTATTGTCATGACATAAAATCTTATCCTTTAGATGCACTGTCACAATAATTTATCCAAATCCTGCCCTGTAAAATAGGTTTACGTAGTTTGCCATCTAAGAATCTTAGAATTTTTGGAACTACAAACTAGTAAGAAATAGAAGCTATAATGGATGGATTATGGATAGAAAGAAGAAGAATACTTCTCTTATCGTTATAAAATATTGTGCCTAATACTCCTTTAAAGCAAGTTTTATAAGCGTTGTACTCAAAGGGACAAAATTAAATATGTAGTTTTTTTTTTAGAAAAATAGCTAATTAAGTGATTTTGTTACGAAACAATAAAAGAAGAGTATTTTAGAGAAAAGTTGAGAGAGAACTCTTATTGATTTGGATGATTTATAACGGAATAGAACTTATCTATTTATAGAGAAAAAAAAAGACTTAAATATGATTTATAACGGAATAGAACCCCTCTATTTATAGAGAAAAAAAAAACTTAGCTACAAAGTAACAAATCCTAAAATCTACATAAAATATATACATTTATCATAAATAAAATATTATTTATTACACTCCCCCTTGAATGTTTATTCACCAAATAATGTGGTTCATTAAAACCTTAATAAAAAATAAAACCCATTGGAAAAAATCCAATGAAGGAAAAAGAGTGCACATTATAGAAAAGTCTGGAGGTCTAGTATCAGGATTATAGGATAAGGGCTCCTAGAATTTTTCGTACTCCTTTCCCAGGGTTGGGTGAGGCTTGTCAGGGCGATTCATAGATGATTCGTGCATTGGATTCTGTCTCCCTTATGGTATTTATTTATGGTAGTTACTGTTTGATATTATTGCATGCCATTTTTATGTATGGTTCTTATGTTTAGATAACTATTTACGCGATTTCTACTGGAGTTACTAATGCTCTTTTGTTTTTGTTTTTGTTTTTGTTTTTGTTGTTGCTTTCCCTTTCATTCCCTGAGCTGAAGGTCGATTGGAAACAGCCTCTCTGCCCTTTCGGGTAGGGGTAAGGCCTGTCTACATATTACCCTCCCCAGACCCCACCTTGTGTGACTATACTTAGTAGTAGTAGTTGTTGTTATTGTTATATTTAACAATACACCTTTTGGTTGCCTCGTTAAAAACCATGAAGGAAAACTCAGTATGACAAACCTTGTAAGAAAAAAAAAATACAACCCGTATTAACTCCCCCTGATGGTATAATCAATTCACATCTTGGAATTCACATTCCAAGCTATGCGATTGGAGTTGAGGTGACGCGCATGCTAGGTGACGGGCGTGTGGGTGTACCGTATTAATTGTGATTCAGTCAATTCCATGGAACTGTGTAGTTATCTTATCTTAATATTATTATTGTACATTGTGTGTTAGAGCACTTGTGCTGTAATTTATGTTAGAAATCATGTTTAGACTATGTGTTGGTACTATTGGGACCCACAATGGTCGTTCTTTGCTGTTGAGCTATTTGCTTTACTGTAGTTATGTACTCAGTCGTATTCATTATTGCATATCATATCGCAGTTTCTTTACATTGTCACATCATGTATCATTGATTTGGACTACTTAGCATAAGTGTCGTGAGCTCGAGAGACTGAAGAGATTGATGACTGAGTGATACCGAGGCCATGTTTACTAGTAATATTGATGGGATCTGGTTGTACGCCACAACGGGCATTACTGACTCATGATGGGATCGGGCTGCACGCCACAATAGGTATTATTGATTCGCGATGCGATCGAATTATGCTCCGCAACATGATTTATTAGCGCTTGGGCTAGATATGCCCCTCCGGAGTCTGCACACCCACAGATCGCACAGTTGCTATTGATTCATGATGGGATCGGGCTACATATCATACCAGGCATTGTACAGTGCTGAGTGATTAAGTGTGATGAATGAGAATTGAGACAAACATGTTGGGTACTCGAAGAGTTTGAGTACACGAGGCTTCGATTGTATTGCATCACATATGATATGCATATTGGCATGTAGATATAGAGATGTCATATTCTTCATACCATACAGACTTGATATTATCGAGGTAGCTGCTCGATGTCGGCAAACCTTAACTCTCCTCTCCTATCTCTATGTTTTACTTATTTTGTTCTACTTTCTTAAACATTGTATCATACCATGTTATTTTAGATGCTCATGCATTCAGTGACAACTGGGTTTTGGGAAGTTATGCATTGAGTTGCGGCGTTTTCGTTAAGTTTTTATGAGATTTTAGTTACTTAAACCTATATCAGTAAATTTTGAATTTATAAACATTGGTATGTATTTAGTATGTTAGCTTGCCTAATATCATGATAGACGCTATCACGACATGTCAAGTTTGGATCGTGACAAGTTGTATCGGAGCTTAGGTTACGTAAGTCTCACGAGTCATGATCAGGTTTAGTAGACTCTTAGGGATTGGTACAGAGAAATTTGTACTTATCTTCGAGGGATTATCGAACCCTTAGGAAAAATTCATATTCTTGTATTCTTGTCGTGCGAATTGTTGTTTCCGGGAACTAAACTTTTGTTATTTTATTCTCTCATATATGGTGAGGACACATACTACCGAATTGGATGGACGGCCACCAATACCACCAGCTAGGGCCACAAAAGTCCGGGGACACAGTAGGGACGCAGTAGAGGCGCAGCCGTTCAACAGCTAAAGCAGCACCTGTAGACCCACCAGTTGCTCCAACTCAGGAGCAGGTTCCAGATGTAATTGAGCCTATGGGACCAACTCAGATGCCAGTTGTGCCTATTGTGATTCCAGGTCTTTAGGAGGCTTTAGCCCAAATATTAACTATGCACTAACCTTGCCCAGGCGGTATCTGTTCAAGTTGCGCTATCCACTTCTCAGGTCGGAGAGGTACTCAAACTCCGGTCGCCCGTACTCTAGAGCAAGTAGTGCAGGGACTTCAGACATGGAGGTACTACCAACCAACTGGTTGTAGTTGGTCATGCCCATATGGGTCCCAGTATGAGTCATGAGGAGCAGAAAAGACTAAAGAGATTTGGGAGGCTCCAGCCTCCATCATTCAACGGGGCGGAGTTAGAGGATGATTAGGACTTCTTGGATACGTGCTAGCAGATTCTTAGCACGTTAGGTATTCGGGAGACTAGTATGGTCTCCTTTACTACTTTACAGCTATTAGGGGTTGGCTTCGGATAATGGGAGGCCTATGAGAGGAGTAGACCAGTCGGTGTTGCACCACTTTCATGACATGAGTACTCTGTTCTCTTCTAGGAGAAGTTTGTGCCACAGACCCACAAGGAGAAGTTGCGTAGGCAGTTTGTGCAGCTACGCTATGAGGGCATGTATGTGACCTAGTATGAGATGAGGTTTTCAGGAGACTTTAGCCCAAACATTGACTATTTGCACTAGCCTTGCTTAGGCGGCATCTGTTCATGCTGCGCCATCTACTTCTCAGGTGGGGGAGGTACTAAGACTCCCGCTGCCCTTACTCTAAAGCAAGTAGTGCAGGGACTTCAGACACTAGAGGTACTACCAACCCAAACGGTTGCATTTGGTCAGGCCCAGGTGAGTCCCATTATAAGTGATGAGAAGTAGAAGAGACCAAAGAGATTTGGGAGGCTCCAACCTCCATCATTCAATAGGGCTAAGTCAGAGGATGATTAGGACTTCATTGATAGATGCTATTAGACTCTTCGTACGATAGGTATTCTAGAGACTAGAGGGGTCTCCTTTACTACTTTCAGCTATGAGGGGTTGGCTTCAGATGGTGGGAGGCCTATGAGAGGAGCAGACCAGTCGGTGTTGCACCACTTTTATAACATGAGTTCTTTGTTCTCTTCTAGGAGAAGTTTATGCCACAGACCCGCAAGGAGGAGTTGTGTAGGTCGTTCGAGCATCTACGCAAGGAAGGCATGTCTGTGACCCAGTATGAGATGAGGTTTTCACAAGGCTTTAGCTCAAATTTTGACTATTTGCACTAGCCTTGCTCAGGCAGTATCCGTTCAGGCTGCTCCATCCACTTCTCAGGCCGGGGAGGTACTCAGACTCCCGCCGCATGTACTCTAGAGCAAGTAATGAAGGGACTTCAGACACCAGAAGTACTACCAACCCAACCGGTTATAGTTGGTCAGGCCCAGGTGGGCGACATTATGGGTGATGAGGAGCATAAGAGACTAGAGAGATTTGGGAGACTCCAGCATCTATAATTCAATGTGGTTGAGTAAGAGGATGATTAGGACTTCTTGAATATGTGCTAGAAGATTCTTCGCGCGGCAGCTATTCTGGAGACTAGTGAGGTCTCCTTTACTACTTTTCAGCTATCATGGTTTGGCTTTAGATGGTGGGAGGCCTCTGAGAGAAGCAAAGCAGTCGGTGCTGCACCACTTTCATGACATGAGTTCTCTATTCTCTTCTAGGAGAAGTTTGTGCCATAAACCCGTAAGGAGAAGTTGTGTAGGCAGGTTCGAGCAGCTAGGCCATGAGGGTATGTCTGTGACCCAGTATAAGATAAGGTTTTCATAGTTGGCTCGTCACATAGCTGGGTTGGTTCCCATTGAGATGGAGAGGATTAGGAGGTTCATTGATGGCCTTAACTATCAGTTATGTTTTGTTCTGACTTGGGAGAGTTTATTAGGTACTAGGTTCGACGAGGTGGTTATATTGCTCGCGAATAGAGTTGGTCCGTAGTCAGGTTCGTGACTAGATGGAGGACAAGAGGCCTCGTGGTCTGGGTGGTTTCAGTAGTGTTTCCTCTAGGGGTCAGTTCCACCACATCAGGGGTCGTCCTTATAGGCATGCTCAAATGGCTCATCCAGTTCATCATGGTGCATCAGCTAGCCATAGTTCATGTAGTGCTCGAACGGGTCAATCATCTATTAGTGCACTCCTAGCTCAGAGTTCATCTCATGCTCCTTTAGCACAGAGTTAATCTACATCAGGTTCCTTTGGTCATTATTCTAGTTCTCGAGGTCTACTTCAGTACTCACTGCCAGTTTTTGAAAGGGTTTGTTTTGAGTGTGGAGAGTTGGGTCATATGAAAAGTCATTTTCCCCACCTTTCAGGAGGTCCAATTCATCATAGGAGTTAGGTTGAGACTTCCCCACCAGTTACTTCACCACCCGCTCAGCCAGCTCGAGGTGGGGCTTTGGCAGCTAGAGGCCGCCCTAGAGGGGGAGGCCGATCAGATGGTGGTCAATCTTGATTCTGTGCTATTCATACCAGCCTAGAGGTCGTTGCTTCAGACATAGTGATCACATGTATTGTCTTAGTATGCCACAAGGATGCTTCTATATTATTTGAACATGGTTCCACTTATTCAAATGTATCATCATATTTTGCTCATTATCTAGATATGCCCCGTGAGTCCTTAGTTTCTCTTTTTCTTGTATCTACATTGGTGGGCGATATTATTATTGTATACCATGTATATCGATCGTGTGTAGTGGCTATTGGGGATTGGAGACTAGAGTTGATCTCTTATTGCTTAGTATGGTCGATTTCGACGTGATTTTGGGTATAGATTGGTTGTGTGCATGTCATACTATTTTGCATTTTCACACTAAGACCATGGCGTTGGTGATGCCGGGGTTACCAAGGATCAAGTGGAGAGGTTCTCTAGACTATGTTCCCAGCAGGGTGATTTCATATCAAAATGCCCAATGAATGGTTGGGAAGGGATATTTGTCATATTTGGCCTTTTATGAGGGATGTTTGTGAAAGTACACCTACTATTGTTTCTTCTCCGATGGTGCGAGACTTACCAAATGTGTTTCCCGTAGACCAGCCGGGCATGCCACCCGACAGGGATATTGACTTCGTGTTAGGTGCTCAACCCATTTCTATTCCTTTGTATCCTATCGCACCAGCTGAGTTGAAGGAATTGGAAAATCATCTTTAGGATATTCTTGACAAGGGATTTATTAGGCTTAGTGTGTCGCCTTAGGGTACACCAGTTCAGTTTATGAAGAAGAAAGATGGTACTATTCAAATGTGCATCGACTATAGGTAGTTGAATAAAGTTACAATCAAGAACAAATACCTTTTCTTTGCATTGATGATATATTTAACATGCTTCAGGGAGCGAGAGTATTCTCTAATATTGTGTTAGATATGTACATAATGTAGTCTTGTCACACATTGAAATATGAGTAGTATGTTCTTGTATAATATAGCTATAAATAAGAACCTCTTGTATTTTATTGAACACACAATATCAATATATCATGTTTTCTCCCGTGCCTTCTCACATGGTATCTGAGCTATCGTGATAAATTTTTCGCTGTGCATAAATACCAGCGATTCCGGGAAGTAAAATTAGTCACCGGAACCCTTATTTTTCGGCGATTTTTCAAAGTTATTTGCGTCTGCTTTGTCTCGGTTAGTGTTATGCTAAATCAAACACTACCACAAGAGTAATTACTGTCCGGCGACTAAACCCCAATGAAAATCTCTGGCGGTAGTGTATCGGTCAGAACAAAAATTTTCAACGAAGTTCTGAAGTCGCGTGGGCCACCATGCGGCCATTTTTTAGCAACGATTCTTAAGGATAGAATGTTCCCCTTGTATTTCCAAGCCAACCCATCTAAGTTACACCAAATCTGACCACTTTTATATTTTTTCACCGTGAAGAGTGATTTCAGAAGTGGACTTCCGACCATTTTTTGAAAAAGTTTCTTCAGAACAGTTAGGTCGTCTGGTAATTTTGATCCTACCCCTACTATTTTTATTTCATTCCAACCACTTTGAATTTTTTCCGGCTACTACAATAATATTCTGAGAGCTACAGTATTTCTGGTGTGAACAGTGTTTTCCGGCGTAGAACAATGTTCTGTTTTCCTGTTGTAAACAGTGATTTCTTCAGTTTTCCCAAAGGAGTTACTAATTTTTTACTAATTAAAAGTTCACCCTACTACTATTAATTGTTGCAACATGGGAATGGATACTACGAATAGTCGGATGGTTTCTTTAGCAGATTATTTTGAGTTTCTTCAGTGCAAAGCAAGTAAGCAGACATCTTCTGAGATAACTTTCATTGTTCAAATAGGTAATAGCGTGACTTGTGTCTTTCAATATTCATCCTCTGAGTCTTGGGTCATTGATTCAGGTGCATCTGATCATATTTCTGGTAACAAATCTCTTTTCACTACTATTTCGTATTCTTAATCTATTCCAAGAGTCACAATGGCCAATGGGTCTCAAACCAAGGCAATTAAAATAGGTCAAGCAAGCCCAATTTCTTCCTTACCTTTAGATTCAGTTCTTTATGTCCCTAATAGTTTTTTTAATCTCATAGTTGTTAGTCGCCTAGCCAAATCACTTAAATGTGCCGTTTTATTTCTTGATGACCATGTTTTTATACAGGAACACAGTACATGGCAAATCATTGGTATTGGGCGTGAATCAAATGGACTTTATTACCTTATCCTTGCTAAATCATACGGAGTTACATCTTGTCTTCCTTCAACAACTTTTCCTGATTCACCGGATTTATTACATAAACGGTTGGGACATCCTAGTTTGTTGAAACTTCAGAAAATGGTACTTGGTTTATCTCACTTGTCAGCTCTAGAGTGTGAGTCTTGTCAGCTTGGTAAGCATACTCGCTCTCATTTTCCTCGACATATTGATAATCGAGTTGGGTCACCTTTTACTTTAGCCCATTCAGGTATTTGGGGTCCTAGTCGGATCAGTTCTTCCTTAGGATTTCGCTACTTTGTTAGTTTCATTGATGACTATTCTAGGTGTACCTGGATATTTTCTATAAAAAATTGATCTGAGTTGTTTTCTATTTTCCAAACCTTTCACACTGAAATTTAAAATCAATTTGGGGTTTTTATTCTCACATTTCGTAATGTTAATGCTCGAGAGTATTTGTCTTTCCTATTTCAGCAGTTTATGAAACCTCATGAGATTATTCATCAAACATCTTGTCCGTACACATCTCAACAAAATGGGTAATCTGAAAGAAAGAATAGACATCTTATTGAAATTGTTCATACCCTACTCATATAATCTCATGCTCCGCATTTTTGGGGGATGCAGTTCTTACATCTTGCTATATTAATAACTGTATGCCATCTGCAGCTATCCAGAACCAAGTTCCATTCTCTGTTATGTTTCCCCGCTTACCTTTGTTCTCTCTTCCACCCTGTGTCTTTGGAAGCACTTGTTTTGTCCATAACCTTACTCTAGGAACAGATAAGTTAGCTCCCCGTGCTCTTAAGTATGTATTTCTTGGTTTCTCGAGAACACAAAAGGGATATCAATGTTATTCTACTAACTTACAGCGGTACCTTATGTCCGTTGATGTTACCTTCTTTGAAACTCAATCATACTTCACAGGTCCAGGTAATCACTTAGATATTTTGAAGTACTACTAGTCTCTTCTTTTATAGATTCAGTCACTATCTCCCATCCATCTTCATCTACATCTCCAGCTCCACCACATATAGCTTCCATTCCAACATCCATAGCTCCAGTTCCACCACTTATAGGTCCAATTCCTCCACATAATCCAATTTAACCTTCTGCAGCTCCGCCATACTTGACTTATCATCGTTATCCACATCCAGCATCAAGCCTAGGTGATTCATGTCCGCATCAGATTCTACACCTATTGCGGACTTGTCTCTTCTTAGTCAACCATCAACCAATTACACTCCGCAAAGGTGTACGGTCCATACTTAATCCTAATCCCTACTATGTTGGTCTAAGTTATCATCGTCTGTGATCACCTCATTATGCTTTTATATCTTCTTTGTCTACTGTTTCTATTCCTAAGCTTATAGGTGAGGCACAATCTCATCTTGGATGGCGACAAGCTATGATTGACGAGATATCTACTTTACATGTGAGTGGAACTTGGGAGATTGTTACTTTTCCTACAAGTAAGTCTATTATTGGTTTTCATTGGGTTTATGTAGTCAAAGTCATCCCTGATGTCCAGGTTGATCGGCTTAAGGCTCGTCTTGATACAAAAGGATATAGTCAGGATTTTGGCCTTGATTATAGTGATACTTTCTCTCCCATGGCTAAAGTAGTATTTGTTCATCTTTTTTGTCCATGGTTGTTGTACGTCATTGGCCTCTTTATTAGTTAGACATTAAGAATGTTTTTCTCCATGGTCATCTTGACGAGGAAGTTTATATGGAGCAACCACCTGGTTTTGTTACTCAGGGGGAGTTTAATTAGTGATTATGTATACAGATTGCGCATGTCATTATATTGTTTGAAACAGTCCCCTCGAGCATAGTTTGGTAAGTTTAGCATAATTATTCAGGAGTTTGGCGTGACTCGTAGTGAGGTTGATCATTCTGTGTTTTATCAACATTCTGCTCCAAATCTGTGTATTTATGTGGTAGTTTATATTGATGATATTGTTATTTCTGGCAACGTTCAGGATGGTATTACTAATATGAAGCAACATCTCTTTCAGCACTTCCAAACTATGGATCTGGGCAGACTGAAGTATTTTCTAGGTATTGAGGTCGCTCAGTCTAGCTTAGGTATAGTTATGTCATGGCGGAAGTATGCCTTAGACATTCTTGAGGAGAGTGGAATTATGGGTTGCAGACCTAGTGACTCTTCTATGGATCCGAATGCGAAGCTTCTGCATGGACAGGGGGAGCCTCTTAGAGACCCTATAGGATATAGGAGGTTGGTTGGAAAATTGAATTACCTCACAGTGACCAGTCCTGACATTTCTTTTCCGGTGAGTGTTGTAAGTTAGTTTATGGATTCTCCCTATGATAGGCACTGGGATGCAGTTGTTCGTATTCTTTGATATATAAAGTCAGTTCCATGCAAAGGATTTCTATTCAAGGATCGAGGCCACGAGCAAATTGTTGGGTATAAAGATGCTGATTGGGTAGGATCACCTTCTAATAGACTATCTATATGTGGATATTGTGTTCTAGTAGGAGGTAATTTTGTCTCGTGGAAGAGAAAGAAGAAAAATGTAGTTGCTTTGTCTAGCGCCGAAGCAGAATATCAGGCAATGGCTATGGCAACGTGTGAGGTAGTTTAGGTCAAACAGTTGCTCATAGAGTTAAAGTTCGGAGAAATCGGCAGGATGGAACTAGTATGTGATAACCAAGACGCTCTTCATATTTCATCATATCCAATGTTCCATGAGAGGACTAAACATATTGAGATCAATTGTCACTTTGTTAGAGAAAAAATACTTTCAGGACATATTGTTATAAATTTTGTAAAGTCGAATGATCAACTAGCCGACATTTTTATTAAGTCTCTTACTGGTTCTCGTATTAGTTAAATGTGTAACAAGCTCAGTACATATGATGTGTATGCACCGGCTTGAGGGGGAGTGTTAGATATGTACATAATGTAGTCTTGTCCCACATTAGAATAGAAGTAGTATGTCCTTGTATAGTATAGTTATAAATAAGGACCTCTTGTATTGTATTGAACACACAATATCAATATATCATATTTTCTCCTATGCCTTCTCAAAGATTGATTTGAGGCCTAGTTATCACCAATTGAAGATTCGGGACTCGGATATTCTGAAGATGACATTAAGGACCCCCTATGGTCACTATGAGTTCCTTGTGATGTCTTTGAGGTGACCAACGCCTCAACATCATTCATGCATCTTATGAACAATGTGTTTTAGCCATATCTTGACTTGTTTGTCATAGTATTTATGATGATATCATGGTTTACTCACGTTGCTAGGAGGAGCATGCACGGAATTTTCTCGGCTTGGCTGGTTATTATCATTGCTTTGTGGAGGGTTTCTTGTCTATTCCAATGCAATTGACTAAATTTATCCAGAAAGGTACTCCATTCAGTTGGTCGTATGAGGGTGAGGAAAACCTTTAGAAGATCAAGACTACTTTAACCACAACTCTAGTTCTAGTTTTGCCTTCTGGGTGAGGCTCTTATACAATGTATTGTGATGCTTCTCAGATTGGTATTGGGTGTGTATTGATGTAAGAGTGTAGAGTGATTGATTATGCCTCGCGTCAGTTGAACCCCCGTGAGAAGAACTGCTAGGTTCATAATTTGGAGCTGGCAGCCATCATTCATGCGTTGAAGATTTGGAGGCACTTATCTCTACGGTGTGTCTTATGATTTATTTATAGATCATCAAAGTCTCCATTACTTGTTCAACAGAAGGATTTAAATTTGAGGCAATGAAGATGGTTGGAGCTGTTAAAGGACTATGACATCACCATTTTGTATCATCCTAGGAAGGACAATATGGTGAACGATTCCTTGAGTAGAAAAACCGGAAGTATGGGTAGCCTTGCATTCATTCATGTCAAAGAGAGACCTCTTATATCTGATATTTAGTCCTTGGCCAATCAGTTCGTGAAATTAGATGTTTTGGAGCCTAGTCGGGTTCTAGCTTGTCCTTAAAGATGCAGTTCAGCAAGGCGACGCCAATGAGGTTACTATTGAGAATGATGAGGTGTTGAGGATGCAGGGTCGGATTTGTGTGCCTAATATAGATGGGCTACGTGAGTTGATTCTTGAGGAGGCCTGCAGTTCTTGGTGTTTTATTCATTCGGGTGCCGCAAATATGCACCAGGACTTGAGGCAGCACTATTGGTTGAGGAGTATGAAGAAGGATATAGTGGGGTATGTAGTTTGGTGCCTAAATTTTCAGCAAGTGAAGCACGAGCATCATAGACGGGGAAGATTGCTTTAGAGACTTGAGAATATGGAGTGGAAATGGGAGCGTATCACCATGAATTTTGTAGTTGGACTCCTACAAACTTCAAGGAAGTTTGATGTTATTTGGGTGATTGTGGACCAATTGACCAAGTCCTCGCACTTCATTCCAGTTGGGGTTATTTATTCCTCAGAACCATGAGATTGTTTGTCTTCACGGTATGTCGGTGTCCGTCATTTTAGATTGTGCATGAAATTTATATCGCAGTTTTGGAGAGCAATACAATGAGAGTTAGGAATATGGGTTAAGTTGAGTATAACATTCCACCCTTAGACGGACAGACATTCTGAGCATACTATTCAGATATTGGAAGATATTATAAACGTTTGTGTCATAGATTTCGAGGGTCTTTGGGATCAGTTTATACTGCTCGTAGAGTTTTCATACAACGACAACTACCAATCGATCATTCATATGGCTCCATATAAGTCTTTGTATAGGAGAGAGTGTCGGTGTCCAGTGGGGTGGTTTGAGCTAGGTGAGGCTAGGCTATTAGGTACTTTGATGCTTTAGATAAGGTTAAGTTAATTCGGGATTGGCTTCACATGGCATAATCTAGACAAAAGAGCTACACTGATTGGAAGTTTTGTGATGTTGCTTACATGTTTGGGGAGAAATTAGTACTTAGAGTTTCACCCATGAAGGGTGTTATGAGGTTTGGGAAGAAGGGAAAGTTGAGCCCACGGTGTATTAGGCCTTTTGAGGTGCTTCAGAGGATTGGAGATGGCTTACAAGCTTGCCTTGCCACCGAGTCTCTCGAGTATCTGGAAGTATGTCAATGATTTGTCTCATGTTTTAAATTTCAGTACGGTTCAGTTGGATGGTGATTTGACTTATAATGTTAAGGCGGTGGCCATTTTGGATCGGCAGGGTCGAAAGTTCAAGTCAACGAATATAGCTTCAGTGAAGGTATAGTAGAGAGGCCAGCCAGCTAAGGAGGCTACTTGGAGACCAAGTGGGAGATGTGAAGCAGATATTCATGCCTATTTGATACTCCATGTATGTTTCTAGACCTGTTCGATAATGATTGTTTATGAAGGGGAGGATATAACGACCCAACCAGTCATTTTGAGTGTTGTATCCCTTTTCCCCTGTTTACTACTTATTCTATTCTCTCTCAATAGTTGATATGTGACTTTACGGGGTAGTTGGTTTGGTTCCGGGGGTGTTTGGAAATGAGTTGAGACACTTAGTCTCAAGGTTGGAAGCTTAAGTTGAAAAGGTTGACTGGATATTGACTTATGTATAAATGGCTCCAAAATGGAGTTTTGATGGTTCTGGTTCCTCCATTGAGCGATTTTGGACTTTGTAATGTGTTTGGATAGTAATTTGGAGGTCCGCAGTTGATTTTGGCTTGAAATGGGAAAAGTTGGAAAATTAGAAGTTTTGGTAATTGAGAAGTGTGATCGAGAGTTGACTTTGTGGTTACTGTGCCCAGATTTGGGTTCCTTAAGTTGGAATAGTTCTGTCTTGTCATGTATGATTTGTGTGCAAAATTTAAGGTCAATCGGACTTGATATGGTATATTTCGACATCAATGTAGAAGTTAGGAGTTCATAAGTTCATTAGGCTTGTATTAGGGTGTGATTCATATTTTTGATGTTGTTTATGTGGCTTGAGGCCTCAGCTAAGTTTGTATAATATTTTAGGACTTGCTAGTATGTTTGATTGAGGTCCCGAGGTCCTTGAGTAGATTTCAAATGGTTATTGGATTGAAATTTAACTTGGAAGATTGTTGAAGCCTGTTGAGGTGTTCTAGTGTTACATGTCTAGTTTTCTTATATACGATCGCGTGGGAAGGTCCCCGATCGGGTAGGCTTATTTTGGGAAACTGAGATTTTTTCCTATGTGATCGCGAGTTTTGGTCTGTGATCGCGTAAGCTGGAGGAAGCAGTAAATTACGAACGTGTGGACTAAGCTGCATTCGTGAAGAGGAAATGAGGCAGGAGTTGGTCACGCGCTTTGTTCTTCGTGATCGCATGAAGAGGGTCGCAAACGCGTAGGTCTAAGGGTTAGTGCATTTCATTTGAGAAGAGCTTTTTGCGTCCGCGTAGAGTTAATTTTGGGGAATCTTAGTTTATGCCTTCCGATCGTGACTGAGGACTTCTGGGCAGAATTTAATGTCTCAAAAATGAGGGTTTGAGTTTATTTCACAATTTGATTTTTAGAGCTAGGATTGAGGTGACTCCTGGAGAGATTTTCTAGGGAGTGATCGGGGTAAGTAATCCGTACTTGGTTTTGGTTAAGTTACATGAGTATATCGTTGATTTCATCATTTAATTAGTGATTTGGTGTAAAAAAATCGAGAAAAATGGAGAAAACTTCGTAGGCCAAATTTTGGCGATTTGAGCGGGATTTTGTTGTCGGTTTTGAGTAACTTGGGTATGGTTGGACTCGTGATTGTATGGGTGTTCAACTTTTGTAATTTTCATCCAGTTTCGAGATGTGGTCCCGGGGTTGACTTTTTGACCTCTCATTAAGAACTTAGCATTTTCATATGGAATTGATTCCTACAGCTTGAGTTGATTGTATTAAATTGGTGTGGCCTGATTTAAGGCATTCAAAGGCCGATTCACGAGTCAGGGACCTATTGGAGTAGAGGTTTGCATGGTTTAAGGTAAGTAACACTTCTAAACTTGATTCTGAGGCTATCAATCCCTGAAATTACGTGCTATGTAATTGGAGTTGAGGTGACGGGCATGTGGGCGTGCATTATAGTAATTGTGATTCAGTCGATTCTATGGAACTTTGTAGCAATCTTATCTGATATTATTATTGCACTCTATGTGTTAGAGAACTTGAGATGTGATTTATGTTAGAAATCATATTTATTCTATGTGTTGGTACTATTGGGACTCACAATGGTCGTTTTTTGATGTTGAGTTATTTTCTATTGCAGTTATGTACTCAGTTACATTCATCATTGCAAATTATCTCAGTCTATGTTATCATATATTTTCACTTCACGTATTATTGATTTGGGCTGCTTATCATAAATGTTGTGAGCCCAAGAGACTAGAGAGATTGATGACTAAGTGAGGTCGAGGGCTTGTTTGTGAGTGATATTGATGGGATTGGGTTACACGCTGCAACGGGCATTATTAACTCATGGTGGGACCGGGCTGCATGCTGCAACATGTATTATTGATTTACGATGGGATTGATATATGCGTCGCAGTATGATTTATTAGTGCTTAGGCTGGATCTTCCCCTTTGGAGTCTGCACACCCGCAGTGAGCGCAATTCCTATTAATTCATGATGGGATTAGGCTACACGCCACAACGGGTACTATGCAGTGCTTAGTGATTAAATGTAATGGGTGAGAACTAAGACTATCAGGTTGAGTACTCTAAGAGTGTGAGTACGCAATTCTTCCATTGTATTTTATCACATATGATGTACATATTGCCATATAGATATAGTTATGTCATATTGCTCATATCATTCAGACTTGACATATTTTATTTGTTTTGAGTTTAGCTATTAAACCTAGAAGCATGTATACATTCATATACCAGTACTTGCATATTATGAGTTTCTCTATGATATTATTGTCATATGTTCTATAAATTTTAGTGATGTTTAATTCTGTACATGGGTTGTATTGTTTGGATTCGTCACTACTTTCAGCCCAAAGGTTAGAATTATTACTTATTAAGTTGGTTATAGTTATGTTACACCATGCACTTCGTGTGTAAATCCAGGTATTTTTGGGTACGATGGTTGCTAATCTCGGAGTTTCAACTGTTCACAGATTATGGTGGTAGATGCCTTAGTGTCCGCAGAACTTGACTCTCCTCCCTTATATCACTGTTTTACTTATTTTGTTCTACTTTCTTAGATAGTGTATCCGACTATGTTATTGTATATATGTTCATGCACTCAGTAACCCCTAGGATTTGGAAAATTCTTTATTGAGTTATGGCATTTTCGTTCACTTTTTATGAGATTTTACTTACTTAAACCTATTTCAATATTTTTTGAATTTAAAAATGTAGGTATGAGTGAGTGTTTCGGTTTGCCTAGTATCATGATAGGTGCCATCATGATATTTTGAGTTTGGGTCATGAAATAAATGATAGGCTAACCTTGACACCAGTTCTAACTCTTCTAGATGGACGTAAGGCTATATTATATATTGTGATGTCTCTAGAATGGGATTGGACAGTGCTTGATGCAACATGGTAAGATTATTGCATATGCTTCAAGGAATCTAGGAAAAATGAGCATTTGTTCTAGAATTATGGTGTCATTATGTGCATGGAGTTCATGTTGACATATTCATGGATCACAAGAGCTTGCAACGCATATCAAGAAAAAGAGTTTAATTTAAGACTGTGCAGGTGGCTTGAATTATTAAAGAATTACGATATTAATATCTTATACCATCCCGGGAAGGCAAATATTATGGCTGACATGTCAAGTCGGAAGTCCATGGGCTGTCTACGACATGTGGAAGATTATAAGATGGAAATGAATAAAGAATCGTACTAGTTGGCTAATTTAAGTGTACTATTGCTCGACACCCGTAGCAGAAGATCCATAGTTTGAAACATTGTTGAATCCTTTCTAGTAGCTAAAGTAAAGGCACTACAATTTGACAATCCAATTTTGGTGAAAATAAGATAAAGCATTCCTTTTCAAAAGAAGCAAGTGTTCGAGCTATGAGGACGGATTCCTTAAATATAAGGACCAGTTGTGTGTGCCTGATGTTGGAGGGCTCTGAGGATAGATCAGGGCAGAGATTCACCAATCCTGGTATTCTATTCATCCAGGGTCAACCACGATGTATCATGATCTTCTATAGCTATACTGATAAATAACATGAAGAGGAATGTTGTTGAATATGTCGTTCAGTGTTCAAATTTTCAATAAGTTAAGGTTGAATACCAGAAACCAGGAGGATTGCTTTAGAACATGGAAGTTCAAACCTGGAAACGGGAGATGATAAACATGAATTTTGTTATCAGATTACCGCAATCACGCCGAAGGTTTGATTCCTTATGGGTTATTATGGATCGACTCACCAATTCAGCTCATTTCCCTACCTGTAAGACTACCTTTTCGGTTGAAGATTAAGCTAAGTTATATACCAATGAAATAGTTCGACTTCGTGGGGTTTGGATTTCTATAAAGGACAGAGGTGCCCGATTTATAGCTAAACTCTGGAAATCCTTCTAAAATCGACTGGGTACTAGGATCAACCTTAGTACAACTTTTCATCCATAAACAGACTGTCAAACCGAATGCACTTACTAGATGCTCGAGGACATATTACGAGCATGTGTTCTAGTTTTCAAAGGGAATTAGGAGGATAATCTACCCCTCGTCGAATTTTCTTATAACAATATCTACCATGCTAGTATTTAGATAGCACTATATGAGGCCCTATACAGACAAAAGTGCAGGTCTCCTATCGGCTGGTTCGAAGTTGGTGAAATAAAGTTATTAGGTCGTGAGTTGGTGAAATGTCTGAAGTTGGTGAAACAAAGTTATTAGGTCATGAGTTGGTGCAACAGGTTGTAGAAAGGTGAAAACGATTCAAAGTCATTTAGTGACTGCTCAAAGTAGTCAAAATCTTACTCGGATAACCGATAATGAGATTTATATTTTATTGTGGGAGACTGGGTATTCTTGAAAGTATCGCCTATGAAATATGTGATGATATTTGGAAAAAGAGGCAAGCTCATCCCCGTATATCGGACCATATCGAATTATTCAAAAAGTCGGTTAAGTATATTATAAGATTGAGTTGCCCCTTAAATTGGGAAGTAGTGAATCTGGTATTCCATATGTCCATGCTTCACAAGTGCTTGTGTGATCCATCATATATTACCACTATTAAAGATATTCAAGTCACAAAAGGGCATATCTTACAAAGAAATTTTGGTGGATATCTTAATTAAATAACCAAGCTCGTAAGCTACAAACCAAATAGGTAACTTCAGTTAAAAAGCTTTGGAGAAACAATAATGTAGAAGAAATTACACGGGAGGCTGAAGAAGATATGAAATCCAAGTACCCTCATTTATTCTACACCATGGGAGGCAACGTTGAGATTACTACAGTGTAGATAACCCAAAATGACTAAAGCATTCTACGAGGGTGACTACGATTTAACATTTAAGGATGAATGTTCCGAAGGGATGATGTTACACCCTGCACCTTTCCCTCACACGAAATTAGAAATTAATACGATTTTGTCACAACCAATCAACCGGCAGCACGTCATAAGGATAGAGAGGCGATTTCATTTGACCAAAATACGTCAGTTGTCCCACCGTGCGCAATGGTTAGTACGGGGTAACCTGATAGGTATTCGGGGTCGCAGAATTTCCTATTGGGTATAAATATTGGTGTAGCTCTCTTCTCTATCATTCTAGGAGATATCAGCTAACTTGAGTTCTCTTAAACTCCTTTTAGAACTTCTAAATAATCCAAGGCTGAATCAAGGGCAAACCTAGTAGGATTTAGCGTGAGGAAGTTTGAGATCATTACTGTAATATCTGTTGTCTTGTTATACTGATTTTTGAAAATTCATTGGAGGTGCAGTTCATCATAAAAGCATAAGAACTCAAGAAGCTTAGCTAACTCTTCAAATAAGGTATGTAAGACAGCCATGTTTATCGGCATGAATTGAAGTAAGCAGTTTTTTCTAAATGATTATAAGCTTTAAGCCTTTCTTGATGATGTTGTTCGCATTCTTGTACGTTCTTTACTGGTCACACCTTTCATGTTTGAGATGTTTTCTAATGGTATTGTGAGGTCGAAAAATGTGAATCATTCTAAATTTGATCTTGATATCTTTTGAATGTACTGGTCTTGGTTTCACTTATACATATATGTATCTACTTTACTTTACCAAGCTGCGATGTAGTTGGGCGGGTACGACACCTATTATGTAACCACTGATCAGTTGGGTATGATGAAACATAATGTGTGATGTGAGGTTACTGAGTCCTCTTGACGCCGACAACGGCTGAGTCCTTTGAGGCCGGGTATAGTCGAGACCTCCTAAGGCCGGGTACAAGTGAGTCCTATATGAGGCGGGGTATGGAGAATTGCGATACATAATAATTATCGAGCCATGTGTGTTCGGGTATGACCAAGTCATTTGACACCGGGTACACCAAGTTATTTTGAGACTGAGTATAATTGAGATTTCATAAGGCCGAATACGATTATGGTACAATTTAATATGATGTGCCCCAAAGAGCGGTTGAATGGTATTATATTAAGTACTATATATTAAGTATTAGGTGCTATGGAGGTGCCTGGAGGCTAAGAGCGTGCCGGAAGCCTACATGAGAGTAATCATGGACATGTACGATGGAGCTAAGTCAAGGGTCAGGACAGTAGGTGGCGACTCAGATCAATTCCCGGTGGTTATGGGGCTCCATCAAGGATCTGCGCTTAGCCCTCTCTTGTTTGCCTTGGTGATGGATGCTTTAACACGTCATATTTAAAGGGATGTGCCTTGGTGTATGCTATTTGCTAATGACATAGTCTTGGTAGACGAGACGAGGGTCGGTGTTAACGAGAGGCTAGAGGTATGGACACAGACTCTCGAGTCTAAGGGTTTCAAACTAAGCAGGTCTAAGACAGAATACCTGGAGTGCAAGTTTACCACCGAGTTGAGCAAAGTGGGAGGGAACGTGAAGATTGGATCTCAGGCCATAGCCAAGAGGGATAGTTTCAGATATCTTGGATCGGTGATTCAAGGGGACGGAGAGATAGACGGGGGCGGGTGGTCAAAGTGGAGGCTTATATCGGGAGTCTTGTGTGATAAGAAAGTGCCACAATAACTCAAAGGGAAGTTTTATAGAGCTGTGGTTAGAACTGGCATGTTGTATGGGACAGAGTGTTGGCCGGTGAAGAAATATCATGTTCAGAGGATGATGGTCGCGGAGATGAGGATGCTTAGGTGGATGTGTGGGGTCACCAGGTTAGATAAGATTAGGAATGAAGTTATTCGAGAGAAGGTGGGGGTGGCCCCAGTGAATAAGAAGATGCAAGAGGCGAGGCTCCGATGGTTTGGGCATGTGCGAAGGAGAAGCCCCGATGTCCCGGTGAGGAGTTGTGAGCGGCTAGCGGTGGTCGGTGTGAGGCGAGGCAGAGGGAGGCCTAAGAGATACTGGGGAGAGGTAATTAGTCAGGACATGGCCAGAATGCGGATTTCCGAGGACATGACCCTTTATAGGAGAGTCTGGAGGTCTAGTATCACGGTTGTAGGATAGGGGCTTCTAGATTTTTTGTACTCCTTCCCCGGGGTTGGGTGAGGCGTGGTAGGGCTATCCAAAGATGATTCGTGTATTGGTTTGTGTCCTCTTATGGTAGTCATTTCTGGTAGTTACTGTTTTTGTTTGACCCAGATTGTTTATGAACATTCATGAACTCAAAACAATTATTAAAAATAAAAGGGCCAATCATAGCAGGTCGTAACACATCTGAAATTTAATAAAGGCGAAAGGTAATGGAGACATATGTAGAGATAACAGAGGATATTTAGTGATCTTTATTCATGATGATGGGTTAATCCGCCTCTCCATGAAGAGGTTCAGATCCTTACAATCATGTTTTCATGGATCTACTGTTACCCTTTATTGTTCATGGTGATTCTCACTCTGTGTTATACTCTGTATTTCTTAGAGCCCCCATGGAGAGAGAGTGGAACACCTTTTCCCATGATTGCTTCGGTATTTATAGGTCTTTAATTATGATAGTTGTCTTTCTTTGGAGATTGAATCTGTGTCATGAAACTGTTGCGGGCGTACCCATAAGGCGTCGTCTTTGACGAAAGAATTGTAGGCGGCTACAGACAACAACCTACGGTCGAGGACGGCCTCGCTGCTTACGGCGTCTGTGCCCAATTGGAGACGGCCTCGACGCCCGTTATACGTATTTGGGCCGAGGGGAACGATTAATATATTCTGAGTATTATAAGGTTGAATTATAGCTCATACAGATAGTCCCTCCGCTTATCGCAGTCACGTCGAGACGGACCGGGATGAGCGGATATGATAGTTCATACGGCGTCTCCTTTCGACTGAGGATACAGCGACCTCTCAGGATGCCTCTTCATCGGGCGTGGGTCCGAATGCGCTCTCGCTCGACGCAGACTTCAGGATGCAGGGTCCGGTTGATGTGTCGTCGTACTAGGGGTGCTTGCAGTGACGGCTTGTGTTCCAGCGCACACTCTCCGATTTCGATCGTGGAAGCGTCGGTTTCGATGAGAATTGAACCGTTTCTGACGGTTAGGATTCGCATTAAATGGCGCCTGTCAGTTTCCCGAGGTTTTGATTCGATTTTTCTTATAAGAGGGCCTGGTGTGTCAGACATTCTTTGTTCTTTGATCTACTGATTGTTTTTCTCTCTAGAAAATTCTCAAATAATCTTGTTTTTCTGTGGCATAATCGTTGCCCATTCTTAGTTATATTCTCCGTTCTTCATCTAGCTTTCCCGGTGACCCAAGTTAATGGCTGGCCTTCCTCCTCGCGACGGTCTCCCGGTGGTGCTGCCCGCAGAATCTCCGGTGATAGAGGGGTTGTCCCCCGTGCCTCCGGTCATTGACCAGAGCGATATTGAGAGGATGCCCTCAGTGGATGATATACTCCCCGGGGCGGGGAGCTTGGCGGTGGATTTCACCGCGGATGGTGGTGTTTAGCCCGTCAATGAGGCCCCACTAATGGGGGAGGTGAGCATGGCCCAACTGCGCACGCAGGGGGTCATCCCCTCCCACGCTGACATCGTGTTAGCCCAGCCCGGAGACAGGGTGCACACCGACCGCGCCGGGTATTGTGTGTTCTACTCCTTCCCGCTCAGGCTGGGGTTCAGGATGCCCTTTCCCAATTTGTTAGATTTCTGCCGGTATTATGGCGTCTGTCTGGGGCAGCTTACCCCGTCCGTGTACAGGCTCTTGGCCATGCTACTTAAGTTCTCGGAGCTAGCCGACAGGTCCTCAGCACGTCCTTGCTCTTTTTGCTCCTCAACGGACTCGGGAGAGCATGATTCGGATGGTCTCGCGCGGGTGGAAGGGATTGGTGACGGCTTTGGACGATGAGGTCGAGCCTCGCCAATATGAACAATTTTTCTACGTCCGGACCAGTCATCTGGTAACGTCCCCTTCGGGTTTTCCGGAGGCCTGGAATCACGACCGTAAGTCTTTTCTTATTTTCTTCGTTTCGAGGAGGATTGAATCTATGCTTTATTCTTATCTTTAGAGTGATGGTTTTTTTGTTGTTAACGCAACTGACAGGTCGCCCCCGCCTCTATTCACTGGTTTGCGCGGGTGGTTAGAAGTCATCCTTCCATATATCGAGGAGGTTCGCTCGTGGGCGTCCTTCTCGAGGAGGTACGGCCACAGTTTGGTCGTAGGTAAGTTGTTTTACATTAATGGGGCGTGTCCGTCTTTTGGTAGTAGTCGTAATTCAATGTTGATCTATTTTCTATCTTTGTAGGACAAGTAAGCCGAGGCAGGGCTCCTCAGCCCGTGTTTCGACATCCTGGGGCGATCGCCAGGTTTTTCACTCTCGTAGCGGCTGCTCGGGCTCCCAGGGCCGTCTCCGTCGACTCCGTAGCTGCACCCTCTCCCGCTTGCCCTCGGCTCGAAGGCGGGAGTATGTCGGGAGTTGTACGCTCCCGAGAGGCGTCGCCTTCTCGAGATGAGGAGGAGAGGCCCTTGATCAGGCGGCAGATTCTTCCACCTCATGCTCCTCCAGAGGCGCGGCCAGTTTCCAATAAGGCGGTAACCGCGACTCTTCCGCCACCCTCCGAGGCGAGGGAGATTATTGAGGTGAAGCGCACTCCAACGGGCGCACCGAATGATCTGAGGGCCCGGGACGAGCGGGAAGGGAGTGTTTCCCCCACTGCCAAGTCTTCCACCCACAGAGTTGAGGCGGGCGAGCCCTCGCTGGTGGTCGTGGATCTTGGAGATTCCAGCACCCCGTCGACGGGGGCGGCAGCGACAAGAGAGGTGTCTTCGTCTGGATCTGACCTTGACTCCGAGGACGTTCGTATGTTCCGTGATGGGATCACGAACGCGACTGTCCATCCAGAAGAAAGGCCGCGGGTGATCGAAATTCCCGCGGATGAGAATTTGTTGCTGAGGGAGGCTTCCATGCTCCCGATGTTGCGCCAGTTGTGTTCTTCTGTGGAGAATCAGGCTGAGGGAGGTGACGAATGTTAGTATAATGAACGAGGTAGCTTCGCTGGGCGTGAATGTATGCGTTCCGGTCTGATTACTTCCTCGTAACCTTTACGTCTTCCCAAATTTCTATCCCTGACCCTTCTATATATTTCTTTGTTTTGCAGGCGTTTTTGCTGCAGGTAGAGTGCCTGCGTCGGACCAATGTTCGGACCGGAGTTCTTCTCCGCGTTCTAGAGAGGTGCCGCCACTTACGACTTCAATGCAGGGAGCTTGAGGAGCGCTTGAGGGATGATCCTCGTAACCAAGAGTTGGTCGGGGAGTTAGCGCGGGCAGAGTTACAAAGGGACCAGGCGTTCGGCCGTATTAAGGCCTTGGAGGAGCGGCTGCACCAGGCGAACGATGAACTAAAGGCCGCGAGAAGAGCGTCCTTGGAGAGCGAGCACCAATGTTTGGCCAAGGTGACGGCAGTTGCCTCGGAGTGGAGCGGGAAGGTTGCCGTTGTGGAGGGGGAATCAGCCGACTTGAGGCGTAGGCTGGTCGAGGCTTCTGCCAGAGTGGCCGAGCTTGAGGGGATCATCCAAGCCAACGACTCCCACCTGTCGACGATAAGAGCCGTTGCCGCCTCCAGGGAGAACAGCCTCGAGGAGCGGATCAGGACGTTGGAGAGGAATGCTCAGGAGGCCGCGGGGCAGATAGCGCTCCTTAAACAGGAAAACCGGCGTGTCCAGGAGCAGTCCGCGTGTTTGGGTAGTTCCCGTGAGGCTTGGGTTTATGCCGAAGGGCAGCGCGACATATATAAGCATTTGTTTGAGACCGGTCTGATTATCGAAGGGGCCTTCAAGAAGGCACGTCAGAAAGCGCGGGAGGCTCGTGAGGAGTGCGATTTTGACGCCGCGACGCCTGGTAATGATGATATTCCTAGAGGGAGCAGAGCCGGAACCGAGAATGACGAAGGTGCAGCAGAGGCTGGCGAGAGCGAAGCCGGGGCCGACGCGGACGCAGCTGGTGATGGAGCGGCGCAGGCCGGTGATGATGGAACTGGAGCGGATGGTGTTGTTGGCAACCCCCAGTTAATTGGTGATTAGTTGGTTGTGTTTTCTTTTTCTTGTTGCCGTGTGTGGCTATTTTTTATTTGATTGATTGTTGTGGTTAATTTCAGACAATTCTTGTTTCGACGCGGATGGGCGTGGCTCGTATTCGCCTGTTTTAATTTGAAATGGGGGGAATCCCCCCCCCCCCTCCTTCCCCCGTTTTCCTTCCATTCACTTACTGCTCGTTATGCTGCGTGTTTTCCATTCATGTGGTCATTAGTTGTCATGGATCGAGGGCTCACGGCCCGAGTTTTACTTCAACTGTTGTTGAATTCACATTGGCGAAGGCTCATGGCCTGAGTCCCAGTTCAACCGTGGTTGAACTTTCGTTGATTTTTTAGAGTCGAGGGCTCATAGCCCGAGTTTTACTTCAACTGTTGTTGAATTCACAATTACGAAGGCTCGAGGCTTGAGCCCCAGTTCAACCGTGGTTGAACTTTCATTGATTTTTTAGAGTCGAGGGCTCATAGCCCGAGTTTTACTCAACTGTTGTTGAATTCACATTGGCGAAGGCTCGAGGCCTGAGTCCCAGTTCAATCGTGGTTGAACTTTCGTTGATTTTTTAGAGTCGAGGGCGCAAAGCCCGAGTTTTACTTAAACTGTTATTGAATTCACATTGGCGAAGGCTCGAGGCCTGAGTCCCAGTTCAACCATGGTTGAACTTTCGTTGATTTTTTAGAGTCGAGGGCTCATAGCCCGAGTTTTACTTCAACTGTTGTCGAATTCACATTGGCGAAGGCTCGAGGCCTGAGTCCCAGTTCAACCGTGGTTGAACTTTTCTTGATTCTTTAGAGTCGAGGGCTCAAAGCCTGAGTTTTACTTAAACTGTTGTTGAATTAACATTGGCGAAGGCTCATGGCCTGGAGTCCCAGTTCAACCGTGGTTGAACTTTCGTTGATTTTTTTGAGTGGAGGGCTCATAGCCCGAGTTTTACTTCAACTGTTGTAGAATTCACATTGACGAAGGCTCGAGGCGTGAGCCCCGGTTCAACCGTGGTTGAACTTTCATTGATTTTTTAGAGTCGAGGGCTCATAGCCCGAGTTTTACTCAATTGTTGTCGAATTCACATTGGCGAAGGCTCGAGGCCTGAGTCCCAGTTCAGTTGTGGTTGAACTTTCGTTGATTCTTTAGAGTCGAGGGCTCAAAGCCCGAGTTTTACTTAAACTGTTGTTGAATTCACATTGGCGAAGGCTCGAGGCCTGAGTCCCAGTTCAACCGTGGTTGAACTTTCGTTGATGTTTTAGAGTCGATGGCTCATAGCACGAGTTTTACTTCAACTGTTGTCGAATTCACATTGGCGAAGGCTCGAGGCCTGAGTCCCAGTTCAACCGTGGTTGAACTTTCGTTGATTCTTTAGAGTCGAGGGCTCAAAGCCCGAGTTTTACTTAAACTGTTGTTGAATTCACATTGGCGAAGGCTCATGGCCTGAGTCCCAGTTCAACCGTAAGTTGAACTTTCGTTGATTCTTTAGTGTCGAGGGCTCATAGCCCGAATTTTACTTCAACTATTGTTGAATTCACATTGGCGAAGGCTCATGGACTGAGTCCCAGTTCAACCGTAGTTGAACTTTCGTTGATTCTTTAGAGTCGAGGGCTCATAGCTCGAGTTTTACTTCAACTGTAGTTGAATTCACATTGGCGAAGGCTCATGGCCTGAGTTCCAATTCAACCGTAGTTGAACTTCATTGACTCTGTTGAATCGAGGGATCATAGCCCGAGTTCTACTTCAACTGCCGTTGAATTCATATTGGCGAAGGCTCGTGGCGTGAGTCCCAGTTCAACCGTAGTTGAACTTTTATTGGTTTTTTAGAGTCGAGGGCTCATAGCCCGAGTTTTACTTCAACTGTTGTTGAATTCACATTGGCGAAGGCTCGTGGCTTGAGTCCCAGTTCAACCGTAGTTGAACTTTTGTTGATTCTTTAGAGTCGATGGCTCATAGCCCGAGTTTTACTTCAACTGTTGTTGAATTCACATTGGCGAAGGCTCATGGCCTGAGTCCTAGTTCAACCGTAGTTGAACTTTTGTTGATTCTTTAGAGTCGAGGGCTCATAGCCCGAGTTTTACTTCAACTGTTGTTGAATTCACATTGGCGAAGGCTCATGGCCTGAGTCCTAGTTCAACCGTGGTTGAACTTTCGTTGATTTTTTAGAGTCGAGGGCTCGAAGCCCGAGTTTTACTTCAACTGTTGTTGAATTCACATTGGTGAAGGCTCATGGCCTGAGTCCTAGTTCAATTGTAGTTGAACTTTTGTTGATTCTTTAGAGTCGAGGGCTCATAGCCCGAGTTTTACTTCAACTGTTGTTGAATTCACATTGGCGAAGGCTCATGGCCTGAGTCCCAGTTCAAACGTAGTTGAATTTTTGTTGATTCTTTAGAGTCGAGGGCTCATAGCCCGAGTTTTACTTCAAACTGTTGTTGTATATGCATATCCCCAATGAGAGGCCTCGCTTTTACAGAACTTACATATAGTTATGATTCATGATTTTTGCATTATACGCCCCTGATAGCTTATTCTCCTTATTCAGGTTGAAGTGACGTATTCATTCCTCTTATGTTATGTCTTTGAATTATGTAACTTATTATTCTTATATACTTTGTACATTTTTTGTGCCGACTCTTTTCTCTTTTGAACGTTGTGTTCATGATCACAGGTACAGATAGGTCTGGTGATGTTCCTCCTTAATAGGGTGTTTGCTTCAGTTGTTGGTAGTCGCATTCTACTCCTCTGAAGTAGCTGTTCAAAAGCCGATAGGTATCGGTGTATATGTTCCAACCACTATGGGCACAGAGGGGCCTTGTCCTGACCAATTTTTATATTTTTTTCACTATTAGATGTTTGTAGACTATTTTTTGGTGTATATATAGAAGCTGGTTATGACCTTATTGGCAGCTATTATATATACCAAAATTTTAAAGATTTCTCCCACGGTCGGTTATGATCATTTAAGTTCTGGTATCGTACTCAAAATCCTTGTTGACCCAAATTTCATGTTGAAAAGTTTAAGGATGGGCGTTGGTTCACACATTCCTTCGGGCGTTGTGTGCCGGTTGCACCCTCTGAGGCTCGGGAATGACATTCCACCCCTCCGTTCCTGCTCATATTAACGTAATATACAATAGAGTAATCTATCAACTGAAATTGAAGTATGGAAAAGGTCCAAAAATTCCCCTATACTTTGTGAAAAGGGCCAAATATAACCTTCGTAAAAAGTTTGGCCCATATCAAACATTGCCGTTATATTATTGGCCCGGATACCCCCCTAGACTTTACGATATGGTCTATATATAACCCTTGTTTTTTAAGAATTTTTTTTTTGTAAAAACTGAAAATAATTTCTTCAGTTCTTAAAAATGATAAATATTTTGTTAAAAAATGATTTTTTTTTCCTTTTTTACAACCAAAAAAAATATAGTTTTTACAAATTTATTTTTCCAATTTTTACAAAAAAGGTTATAAAAAATAAATAATGAAGAAAAAAAATTTTCAAAAGAGAAAATAATTTGTTGAAAATATTTTATTTAGTTTTTAAAAAATAAAAATATTTTTTTTAAAAACTGGAAAAAAATGTAAAAACAGAGGAATTAGAACATTTTCAGTTTTTAACAAAATATTTTTGTTTTTTAAAAATTGAATAAAATATTTTCAACAAATTATTTTCACTTTTGAAAAATATTTTTTTCTTCATTTTTCAAATTTTTAAAGTTTTTTTTAAAAAAAACGGAAAAACTGGAAAAATAAATTTGTAAAAATTGTTTTTTTTCTAAAACAGAAAAAAATTATTTTTTAACAAAATATTTTCATTTTTTTAAGAACTGAAGAAATTATTTTCAACAAAATATTTTCAGCTTTTACAAATATATTTTTACAAAAAAAAATATTTTGTTAAAAAAATGAGGGTTATATATAGACCTTATCGTAAAGTCCAGGGGGATATTTGGCTACGTTTAAAGTTCGGGGGGGGGGGAGGGTATCCGGGCCAATATAACGGCAAGATTGGATATGAGCCAAATATTTAACGAGGGGTATATTTGGCCATTTTCGTAAAGTATAGGAGGTATTTGGACCTTTTCCAATTAAAGTATATATAATAGTATTAATTAATTACACGTACGGATAACTTGTGTCCTCTATCAACCATATAAGCTGCAACAAGTAGCATCTTAGCATGTGCTTGAGGGACATCTATACTGATAATACAAGCTAGAAATTAAATTGTAACAGAATATATTTTCTCCCAATAGTATTGTATTATTGTAAAACACAATCATAATCCTTAAATTAATGATCAAGTCCGTGATCTAGAGACTAGAGCTCCATTATAAAAATAAGAATTAATGTCTAACATGGTTAGTACTAGACAATAAGTAATAAAGTTGTTTCAATCAAATCAATCAAAAGAAGCTGCCTAGATTTAAGAATGTACCTAGACAAGAACCAACCAAAGATTCATTTGGAACATCACATACAAAGTTGTGTATGCTTTTAGCTTTTCCTGTTTAGAAAAGAAACTTGAACTTATAATGGAAGACGATATAGAGAAGCAATAAAGATAAGATAGAAACTGTCTGGTTTAATCGGTTAAAAAGAAGGGAAAAATCCAAGATTATCAGGTTGGAAGAGTTACAGAAGAAAACGAAAAAAAAAAAAAGGATGTAAGCTAGATATCAACAAGGAGACAATAGAAGAGAAACGAAATTTTTGGTAGGATTAAAACCAAACACCTAATTAATATATGTAAAGTTAGATTGCAAAATTTTCAATTTCCATCATTTCGAACATTAGGAATGACAAAAGTAAAAGTTAATTACCCAACACAATTACTCAACTGTAAACTTCCTATTCTCATCCGAAAATGAAAAAGTGAAGAATTATATGACACATTGACAGTTCTATGTGATGACTGTCACATCATCATGCCACATAGGCAATATTGGCATATATTAATATCATGTGGAATTTTACCTAAGAGTAATGCTATCATTTGTGAGAAGATTATAGAAAAGTTGGCTTAGAAAGACCCTAGATCCTTATGAATTTGCTAGAAAGGTTCTTGGAATCTTCTACGCTTGTAGAGAATTCTAGAGAAGGCTTTTATATTGTTAATATTAAGGACTTGGGTAATAATTAGTATTTACACACTAGCCCCTAGGAGACTACTATATAAATGGGGCATTCATTTGTAATTCACCAAGCAAATAATTTAAGTTCTCTCTAATACAAATCTTCCTTTAATAATTCTCTTGTGTTCTTTCGAGCATTCTCTTAACGATCTTGAGTGTAGTAAGACTGACTTGGCATAGCAAGAATGTGAGCAAGTTGTGCAAGATCGTGAGCAAGTTGTCAAGTGATGCACGTGTAGGTAGTTAACGACTAAGGATGTGACAAAGTGGTATCAGGAGCAAAGGTTACAACTAAGGGACTGGCGAACAACGGAGAAATTAATGTTACCAACACCCAAGCCAACGCCATCCAGGATGCTGCTGGCAAGAGCGTTCATAGCAAAAAGAGAAATGCTACCAACAAGAGCGAGGAGGTTCCACCCGAGATTGTGTCAAACGAAGGGCTTACATCCCAAGAATCATCTTCCACTAAGGCGAGCGAGAATGAAGTGAAGGTCCTGCCTGATGACGTCTTGCCCGGTAAAGAGTGGGTGATAAAGATGAACACGGGGATGGACGCTGTGGAGATCTTTGGCCAACGCTTGGGTAAGGTGGAAGGCACCCTTAGCGTTTTTTAGGGGCACCCTCTTGAAGAGATTGAGAGTATCCGAACTGACTTGGAGGGACTTACACAAACCGATATGGAACTAAGGCAAACCATCACTGCCTTAGAGTGCAGACTCATGGAGGCTTTGAGTACTATCGATGCTATGAAGGCAAAGATAGAGTCAATCGAGGAACATGTCGATACTGGTGTAACCGAGGCAACCAACAATGTCGAGGCTCTCAAAACCCCGGATTTCAAAGATTTTCATGATGCACAAGAAGTGGAAAACCTCCTTTGGACTTCGAAAACTACTTCAGGCACGGCAAAGTGAGGGACGATGAGGCCATGATCAATATTGTCGTGTTGTACCTCACAGAGACTGCCATGCTTTGGTGGAGAAGGAAGATGGCTGACATGGATAAAGGTCTATGTACTATTAGCACGTGGTATGAGTTCAAAAACGAGTTCAAGAGATAGTTCTTTCCAAACAATGTCTTGTATGAGGCAAGACACAAGCTTAGGGAGTTGAAGCAAATTGGGAGCATACGTGACTATGTCAAGGAGTTCACTACCCTTATGCTTCAAATACCCAACCTGGCCAATCATGACTTGCTATTCCACTTCATGGATGGGTTGCAAATTGGGCTAAGAAGGAGTTACAATGACGGCAAGTCGCGGATATAGACCAAGCCATAGTGGAGGCCAAATCATTGATGGATTTTAAGCATCATCACAATAAGGGCAATTGCAAGGAGTCAAAGGTTAACAATGTCAAAGGGCGGGGAGATCGTGGCAAAGGCACGGAAATACAACAAGAATACTCCAAGACTCAAGATTCCAAAAAGTTGAGTGGTCATCAGGGCTACACCGAGAAGAAGGAATAGACCAAGAAGAAGGGATGTTATATATGCGAAGGGACACATGACTTCAGGAATTATTCCAACCTAAAGAGCATCAGCGCTATAGTCCGTGAACAGAAAAGGCAGCCAAAAGGAGAGAGTTCGAAAATCCCATAGTTGGGTTTGATCGGATTAAGTGGTGTTGTCACGAAGCAAGCTATCCAACCTACCAAGAATGGCAATCAGTACATAGATATCACCATAAACAACAAGCACGCTCGTGCAATGGTGGATATTGGAGCAACTCATAATTTCATGACCGAGGCTGCTGCAAAGAGACTAGAATTGAAGCTTGCTCTAACCAACTCTCGCGTCAAGACCGTGAATGTCAAGGTAAAAAATGCTCGTGGGATAGCTAACGGAGTTGGTGTCAAATTGGGAGCTTGGAAAGGTATGACAAATTTTACCGTACTCGCTATGGATATCTTTGATATCATACTGGGGAAAGAGTTATTTATACATTGCCATACTTTGATCGACCCTTACCTCCAATATCTTTTGGTTATGGAGCGAGAAGGAGCTTGCATGGTACCGACAATGACTATGTTACACGAACATATCTGAGCATAACTCTCAGCTATGCAGGTTGTCAATGGGATCAAGAAGGGGGAGCCGAAGTTCATGGCAACCATTGCAAATATGGAGGAAGACAATGGTTTTAAGGAGATACTTCCGCCTTTCATAGAGAAGTTACTTGAGGAAAACAAAGATGTAATGCCCGAGGAGTTACCTAAGCACTTCCCGCCTAGGCGAGAGGTGGATCACAAGATTGAGTTGGAGCTAGGGTCTAAGCCTCCTACATTTTCCCCGTATTGTATGGCATAGCCCGAGCTAGAGGACCTCAACAAACAATTGAAAGAGTTGCTAGATGCTGGTCACATTCGCCCATCAAAGTCATCCTTCGGTGCACCAGTATTGTTCTGGAAGAAGAAGGATGGATTGATGCGCTTGTGTAGAGACTATCGAGCACTTAATAAGGTTACAATGAAAAATAATTACACGATCCCGCATATTTTAGACTTGTTCGATAGACTTGGGCAAGCCAAGTACTTTACAAGGTTGATATTCGCAAGGGCTACTACCAGGTTTGCATTGCGAAAAGGGATGAGCCAAAGACAACATGTGTGACGCGTGATGGAGCCTTTGAGTGGATAGTGATGTCCTTCGGTTTAACCAATGCACTGGCCACGTTTTTCACCCTTATGAACAAGATTTTCCATCCCTGCCTTGATCAGTTCGTGGTAGTCTACCTAGACGACATAGTCATCTACAGCAACACCTCGAAATATCACATGGAGCACTTAATGAAGGTTTTTCAAGTCTTGCGGACGAACAAGCTATACATCAAGAGGGAGAAATGTGAGTTCACACAATCAAAGATGCACTTCTTAGGCCATGTGATTAGCAATGGCGAGCTACGCATAGAGGAGGCTAAGGTCCGTGTTATTCTGGAGTGGTTGGAACCTACAGAGGTAACTAAGTTGAGATCCTTCCTTGTCCTTGTTAACTACTATCATTGGTTCATTAGTGGTTACTCAGCCAAGGTCGCACCATTGACTGAGTTGCTAAAGAAGAGCAATATATGGATGGAGCATTGTCAAAAGCCATTTGGAGGCCTTAAGGCATTTGTAATAGAGGAGCCAGTCTTGGCGTTACCAGACATTGTCAAGACATTCGAGGTGCACACAGATGCCTCACACTTTGCTATTGGGGTGTCCTAATGCAGCATAAGCAACCAATAACATTTGAGAGCCACAAGTTAAATGATAAGGAGTGGTGCTACATGGTGCAAAAGAAGGAGATGACTGCCAAAATGTGCATTGCCTTCGTACATGGCGATATTATTTGATCGGGTCGAGGTTCATGGTTAAGACTGATAATGTGGCTACTAGCTACCTCCAGACACAGAAGAAGCTCACACCAAAATAGGCTAGATTCTAGGATTTCTTGACCGAGTTTGATTATGCCTTTAGCCAAAAGCCAAGCTTGCTGCCATCACTTCAGCAAGTTGGAACATTCGTGAGGCTATAAAAGAAGGCATACAACACGATCCAGCAGCCAAACAACTTATCGATTTAGCCAACCAGAACAATATAAGACATTTTGGGGTAGAATATGTCCTATTGCTTACCACGGGTCGGCGGTTTTACGTGCCTGAGTTTGGAGGCATTAGACAACGAATCATAAGAGAAACTCATGACACAATGTGGGTTGGTCATCCAGGCTAACGTCGCATCATGGACTTGGTTGAGCCAGTCTACTATTAGGCACGCATGTGAGATGATACTGAATGTTATATGCAGAATTATCTTGTGTGTCAGTAGGACAAAGTTGAGCAACAACAGCCCGAAGGATTTTTGGAGCCACTACCAATTGTAGAACGTCCATGGGAGAGCGTGACTATGGACTTTATCACTTGCCAACCAAAGTCCGACAGGTACTGGTCGTGGATAGATTTTCCAAATATGACATCTCCATGCCCGCCTCACTAGTTTGCACAGCCAAGGAAGCCGCTAAGCTATTCTTTAAGAACGTGGTGGAGTATTGGGGCTTACCAAGGCATATTATCAATGATCAAGACCCTCATTTTATAGGAAACTTTTGGAGATAGTTATTCGACATACTTGGCACGAAACTATACTTTTCCACTAGTTTTCACCTACAGACGGATGGACAAACGGAACAGCTCAATGCCTTACTAGAATGCTACTTCAGGCATTATGTAAGCGCGCATCAGAAAGATTGGACAAGGCTCCTAGACGTCGCCTAATTCTCTTATAAATTTCAGCGGAGTGAGTCCATGGGGCTGACACTATTTGAGCTATCCATAGGCGAACAGCCACAAACTCTACATTCATCACCAGTCGCATTCGAGTGAAAGAGTTTGGGGCTTATCATATGGTCAAATAATAGGAGGAGTAGCTTGACACTACTAAGTCCTACTTGGATAAGGCAACTAAGAAGATGAAGAAGTTTTGGGACCTTAAGTGGCGTCCCATAGACTATAGAGTTTGCGACATGGTCATGGTAAAGTTTAACCCAAGACAGTTCAAAGCACTACGGGGTCAGATTCACAACTATGAGGGGCCATTTAAGATTGTCGCCAAGGTAGGCAAGATCTCATATAAGCTTGACATGCCATCGTATCTTAAGATCTACCTTGTCTTCTATGACATCGTGCTTAATCTATATCATGAAGATAAGGATGATCTGAGTAGGGACCAATCAAGTCGAGCACCTATTACTATCACTTCCTTGCATAATCGGTAGATTGAGGCTATTATGGATTACCAGGCTAGGCAAAAATAAGGGTAAAAAGCCACTGATATGTTCCTCGTCCATTACAAAGTGCAGTAACCAGACGAGGCCACGTGGGAACGATATGAAGACTTGTGGCAATTTAAAGAAAGATTTGAGAGTTTATTCAACAGCATTGCGCCGCGATCGTCGCAATATTAGGTGGGGGAGAGTGTGATGACCCGCCATATCATCATGCCATATAGGCTCCATTTGGCATATATTAATGCCATGTGGAAGCTTACATAAGAGGAAGGCTAACATTTGTGAGAAGATTCTAGAGAACTATGGACATTTTCTTAGGTAGACCCTAGATCCTTATGGATTTGGTAGGAAAGTCCTTAGAATCTTTTAGGCTTGTAGAAAATTCTAGAGAAAAGCATTATCTTGTAAATATTAAGGACTTGTATAACATTTAATATTTTCACACCAGCGCCTATGAGACTAGTATCTATGGGGCAGTCATTTGTAATTCATCAAGCAAACAATTCAAATTCTCTATAATACAAAGTTTTCTTTAAGAATTCTCTTGTGTTCTTTCTAACATTCACTTAGCAAACTTAAGTGCAGTAAAGCTGACTTAGCATAGCAAGAATGTGAGCAAAATATGTAAAATCATGAGCAAGTTGTCAAGTATTACACGTATAGGACTAAAGGACTAAGGACGTGACATCGTGCTAGTAAATCATCGTTGTACTACAAAATTTGAAATAACAATCATATTATCAAATGAGATCAAAACCTCCGTGTTATATTCCAACACTAAAGTTAATTGGGATTGCTGTTTGGTTAATGGCGTACAGAATTTTGGTAGTATTCAATGAGCAAATTCAGCAAACCACTTTCTCAATTCTCCAGCATATCTGGTTATTGCTAGTACTAAGTTAATTAATTGTTTAGTGGCTTAGTCAAATTAAGCAAGCAAGGATTGACTCTTAATTAAATTGTTATTTTTTCATGTTCAAAATAAGTAATTTTTAGATATTTTTATACGAATTAAAATTTGCTTTTTAGCATTAATTAGTAAAATTGGACATATTAATTTTTATTATCTCACATAAGTACATATTCCAATATTATTTACTTTAAAGACAATATAACAAAAAAATAATTAATTCATTCTTGAAATCTGGAAAAATCACTTATTTTAGATAATAAGACAAAGACAAAAATATCACTTATTTTGGATTAGAGAGAGTAGTTAATGTTTCCACGCCACATCAAGTTATTTTCTTTTTCTATTGGAGTTCGTTCTTACAGGGAAATGATTGTAGTGGGGAAAATATTGAAAAGAATCTAAAATTTCGAAGAAAATGATAAATAAAGGAGTAGTATTACAATGTTATAGTAATGTTTATCTCACGGCTAGTCATGACATAAATATTTATCTTTTCCCCTTGTTTCTATGGCAAAGAGTTTTCTTCGTTGAAAAATCAAAAACATTATCTTGTTGAACAAAAGAAACAAGGACAAGAATATACTTATTGTCCGACAAAGCAAAATTACGAGTATAAAGGAAATTAAGAAAAAGGAAAGAGCAGTAGAGTAACGTTAAGATAAATATATAATATTATTATATGTATATATCAAATAGTATACTACTAATAATTAATAATGAAGGCTAGTCTATAATAATAAACCAAGATGCCAACAGCATAAAAGAGAATCCTATACTCCCTTCAGTCCAAAATAAGTGATGTTTTGGCCTTTTTTTTGTGGTCCAGATTTTTTCGGATTTCAAGAATGACTTAATAATGTTTTTCCTACATTGTCTTGGAGTAAATAGTGTTGGAATATGTGTTAGGAGTGTTTATGTAAGATAGTAAGGTTAAAATGGTCAATTCTATTGCTAACTAATATTAAAAGGTGACTTTCTTAATATGTGTGAAAACATCCAAAACATCACTTATTTTGGACGGGAGGGAGTATATAACAAACATGAAAAGACGCAACTTTTTCCTATATTTTTCTAGTGCGGCTTCGTTTTTGAACATATAATTTGGAAGTTTTTGGACCATCCAATTTTCTTTGTACATTTTCTCAACCCACCATTCCTTTCTTCTTGTGATGAGAAAGAATTCTTTTCATTAGGAAATTACACGTTTGCCCTAAATATAATTGTTCATTCATCACACGCACCGCCACCCCACATCACATCAATCATACTCCTGCATATCTAATTGGAAGAGGGCCCTACCTTGTGGAGTCCCCTCAATATTTAATTATTTATTAAGTGGATGATAATTGACTTTAGATGATCAAATCCAGAGTATAATGTAGATAATCTTGTTGTCTATATGCCTATCAATGTCATAAGCTAGTTATAGACCAATATTCACGCTTCCTGAAGAGAGAATGGTGCATATTTAGTTCACTAAATAAATATGGAAACTAAAACAAATTCCATGTAAAAATAAAATTGACGCAATTTTCATTTTCCAGATTTATGTATTGGTTGTAAGCAAAATGTAAACACTTATTGATACGTTCTCGTACGTGTAACTTTATGTGCATTATAAGAGCAGGGGCGGAGGCATGGGCGCAAGGCACCCTTCGCTGAAAAATTACACTGTGTATATATATAAGGTAAAATTTATTATTTAACTTTATATACGTATTATATTTTGAACACCCTTGACATAAGGCAAATATTTGGCTCACTAGTGAAGGGTGTTCAAAATGTATAAAAGATTGCAGGTTCAATTCTCGTGAGTTGTAATTCAAAGTTTTTTGAACATTCTTACCATATATCATGTCTCCGCCACTGGATAGAGTATGTAATAATTTACTTCGATGGTAATGACGATCCACCCAAAGAATGAGCCTTTCATCTAATCCCAATGAGGCAAAACGAGAACTGTAATCAGATACTTAGGGAGTGGAGAAAGCAGCATAAAAAGATGGAAAATATATAATTATAGAATTATTAAAGGATGTTGGCATTGATTAGATTAAATACTTCAATTAAACAATGTTAAAATAAAATTGATAGGCACTATCTTTTCTTTCTTTTACATGTTTGTACCTAGCTAGTTTTCAAAGAAAATTATAATCTGCAATAACATAATTGATTATTAGTTAAATTAAACGTACAAAACAAACACAAAGTTATCGCCGAGTAGGTATCAATTCAAAACAGGATAAGAATTATATAAAAAACTTAGCATTATAATTCTGATTATAATTTAAAATTTATAATAATATGGGATAACCTTTGCCTATCTCAAGATTGAACCAAACTTTTATAATCAATCGATAAATGATGGTTACATTAGTTACCAAAAAAAATGACGTTTACATTTGATTACATCAATAATTTATTTTTAAGTTATTTAAAGAAAATAATTAATAACAATATCATACCAAGTGCATTTTCACAAATAGAGTATAGACAGGATAATGAGTACACAAATATTATCAATGTTAGGCAACGCGTATTATCAAAATCAACATTGTTAAGGAAAAAAACAAGAGAAGAAGAAATAGAATATATAATTCCGAGTTCACAATTTGCTTGTGTGTCCTTAAGGAATTTTAACCCCCTCACAGTTGCCAAAGTAATGGATTAAATCCTCCCAGGATAAAACGGAATAACCTTCGTGCGACAGTGGCAATACAAGAAGCAGGATACCAACGAACTCAAAAAGCGGAGCGAATCACACTTACGGTTTTCAAGGAACGAGAAAGCTCAAGAATTTTTGGATTAATGAACTTGCAGAGAGAGGGAAAGAATTTCTGAATTTCTGAATATCTAGAATGAAAGCCATGCCTGAATTTATAGGAAATTGTTGGCTTTGTGAAAAGGTATGGTGCCTCTTCATGGTGTCTGTTTGTGAAAAGGTATGGTGCCTCTTCATGGTATCTGTTCATTGTGAATAGACACCGATAAATAACGTTCTTTTAACGTTATTTATCAAACTGGGTCAACTAGTTTAACCAAATAAACCGGGCCAAATTTTGAAGCCCAATCCGGTCCATTTAATTTCCCACCATTACCCAATTCACACTACTCATCTTTAAAGCCCAATGGCTTAAAAGTCCAACAATCCTCCACATGAATGGGGAATGGCTATATAGAAAAAAAAACATGGAAATTGTGTGATTCACAAGAAAAGATCGATCGCATCCGGATAAGTAGGTTTCCCTTTGAACTTTCCATAGTGAACATATGTCGGATATACTCGGTCAATCGGTAGATTTGATATCTTTGAACCGTCGAACTTTGGTGTATACCTAGACAACCATATGTCACACAATCGACCCTTAACCGTCTTTTGGTTCTCATTATTGTGTTCGTTTCAGCCATGAACACCGCCTGGTCTCATAAGTGCGTGAAGAATTGGCCTTACAGAATTTTCCTTGAAGCGGCTTACACTTCACACTTACATAGGTGATTCCTAAACATGTAATCCTTTAGATTGACACTATTTGATAGACACCTCATCAAATTTAGGTAATCATTAAAGAACGTGTAAAGTTCTATCCTTGTTACTCAACATTGTCTTCATCACGAGAATGGACCAAAGATATTATTTTCACAATGTTGAACTGGTCAATCACAACTTGTTTGAGCTCCTCGAACCTAGATCTCGGAACATCCAAAATTCTAGGTAGAGTTACCGCCATGTTGACTTGTCCTCGGCCATAATCCCATGCCCTTAGATGATTTCTCAACTCCTCTCTAGTTAAGCCTTTTGTAAGCGGATCCGCAACATTATCCTTTGATCTTACATAATCCATAGTGATAATTCCACTAGAAAGTAGTTGTCTAACGGTATTATGTCTTCGCCGTATATGACGAGACTTTCCGTTATACATAACGCTCCCTGCCCGTCCTATTGCAGCCTCACTATCACAATGTATGCAAATAGGAGCCAAAGGTTTTGGCCATAACGGAATGTCTTCTAAAAATTTCCGAAGCCATTCAGCTTCTTCACCGGCTTTATCCAATGCTATAAACTCTGATTCCATTGTAGAGCGAGCAATACACGTCTGTTTAGAAGACTTCCAAGATATTGCTCCTCCACCAACCGTAAACACATATCCACTTGTGGACTTTGTTTCTATTGAGTCGGTTATCCAATTTGCATCACTATATCCTTCGATAACTGCAGGATATTTATTGTAGTGCAAAGCGTAGTCTTGAGTATACTCCAAGTATCCCAGAACTCGTTTCATTGCCACCCAGTGATGTTTTTGGGATTACTTGTGAATCGACTAAGTTTACTTATCGCACAAGCTATATCAGGTCGTGTACAATTCATGATGTACATTAAGCTTCCTAACACACGAGCATACTCCAATTGAGATGTACTTTCACCTTTATTCTTCATAAGATGATGGTTTAAGTCAATTGGAGTCCTTGCACTTCTAAATTCCAAATGTTTGAATTTTTCAAGTACCATTTTCACGTAATGTGATTGAGACAAAGCTAGACCTTGAGGAGTCCTTTGGATTTTAATTCCTAGAATTATATCGACAACTCCTAAGTCTTTCATATCAAACTTACTAGCAAGAATGCGATTAGTAGTTTGAATGTGAGCAACGTCTTTGCTCATTATTAGCATATCATCAACATATAAGCAAACAATGACTATATGATTTGGAACGTTTTTAATGTAAACACATTTATCACATTCATTAATCTTAAATCCATTTGACAACATTGTTTGGTCAAATTTCGTATGCCATTGCTTGGGTGCTTGTTTTAGTCCATAAAGGGACTTAACAAGTCGACACACCTTCTTTTCTTTTCCCGGAACCACAAACCCCTCGGGTTGGTCCATGTAGATTTCTTCCTCTAAATCACCATTTAAGAAGGTTGTTTTCACATCCATTTGATGGATTTGAAGATCATACAAGGCGGTTAACGCGATTAGCATCCGAATGGATGTAATTCTTGTTACCGGTGAGTATGTGTCAAAATAGTCAAGACCTTCTCGTTGTCTAAATCCTTTGACGACAAGTCTTGCCTTGTATTTGTCAATAGTACCATCGTCTTTCATTTTCTTCTTGAAAATCCATTTAGAACCCAACGTTTTGTTACTTGGAGGAAGATCAACCAATTCCCAAGTATGGTTGCTCAATATGTATTCTATTCACTATTGACAGCTTCTTTCCAATATTGTGCCTCTGAGGAAGACATTGCTTCCTTGAAGGTATGAGGCTCATTTTCTAACATAAAAGTCAAAAAATCCGGACCGAATGAAGTAGATGTCCTTTGACGTTTACTTCTTCTCGGATTTTCTTCATTAGGCATACCATCTGTTATTTCCTCCCGAGGTCGTTTTGACTTTTGGAAGGTCACTTCACTTTCCTTTTTATACGGATAAATAGTTTCAAAGAATTCAGCATTATCTGATTCTATTATCGTATTAATGTGAATCTCAGGATTTTCTGATTTATGAACCAGAAAACGATATGCCTTGTTATTGGTTACATATCCAATAAATACACAATCAACCGTTTTTGGACCTATCTTAACCCTTTTAGGTTTAGGAACTTGTACCTTAGCTAAACACCCCCACACTTTGAAGTATTTCAAGCTAGGCTTCCTTCCTTTCCACTTTTCATAAGGAATGGATTGTGTTTTACTATGAGGTACACGGTTGATTATCCGATTAGTTGTAAGTATAGCTTCCCCCCACAAGTTCTGTGGTAAGCCAGAACTTATTAGCAATGCATTCATCATCTCCTTCAACGTTCGATTCTTCCTCTCCGCAATTCCATTAGATTGTGGAGAGTAAGGGGCAGTTGTTTGGTGAATAATGCCATTTTTCAAACATATTTCTTCAAAAGGAGATTCATATTCGCCACCCCTATCACTTCTTATCATTTTGATCTTTTTGTTTAGTTGCGTTTCAACTTCACTCTTGTATTTCTTGAAAGCATCAATTGCCTCATCTTTACTATTAAGTAAATAAACATAGCAATATCTCGTGCTATCGTCAATAAAAGTAATAAAATACTTTTTTCCACCGCGAGATGGTGTTGACTTCATGTCGCAAATATCTGTGTGAATTAAGTCTAAAGGACTTGAATTTCTTTCAACGGACTTATAAGGATGCTTAGCATACTTTGATTCCACACATATTTGACATTTAGAATTAATGCAATCAAATTTTGGCAATACTTCTAGATTTATCATCTTTCGCAATGTTTTGAAGTTTACGTGACCTAAACGCGCATGCCATAAAGTGTTTGACTCAAGCAAGTAAGAAGAAGCATTCACTTTATTCATTGGAACTGCTATTACATTTAGCTTAAAAAGGCCCTCACTTAGGTAACCTTTTCCAACATACAAATCGTTCTTACTAATTACAACACTATTAGAAACAAAAATACATTTGAATCCATTCTTGACAAGAAGTGAGATAGACACAATATTCTTGCGAATTTCTGGAACATGGAGGACTTGGTTTAGAGTCACTATTTTTCCAGACGTCATCTTCAACGCAATCTTGCCAACTCCTTCAATTTTGGCCGTAGATGAATTTCCCATGAAGATAGTCTCGTCGGGACCTGCGGGGACATAAGAAGAAAATAATTCCTTGTTAGCACAAACATGGCGGGTGGCTCCAGAATCTATCCACCACTCTTTCGGATTTCCTACCAAGTTGCATTCAGACAACATGGCACACAAGTCTTCCATTTCATCTTCAACCATGTTGGCTTGATTCTTTTTCTTCTTATCATTCTTTGGCGCACGACAATCTGCCGCCTTATGCCCAATTTTTCCACAATTGTGGCAATTACCCTTGAACTTCTTCTTGCTTGGGTAATTCTTTGGTCCAGAAGCTTTCTTCTTCTTCTTATTTTGTGGTGCCTCCTCAACAATGTTTGCCCCCACAATTGTCGAGTTTCCACGTGACTTCTTTTCAGCATTTTTGTTGTCCTCTTCTATCCTCAAACGAACAATCAAGTCTTCTAGAGTCATCTCCTTCCGTTTGTGTTTAAGATAATTCTTAAAATCCTTCCACAACGGAGGTAGTTTCTCAATGAAAGCAACAACTTGAAAGGCCTCATTAATGACCATACCTTCAGCAAGGAGGTCATGTACAATGACTTGTAGTTCTTGGACTTGTGTTATGACCGACCTAGTGTCAATCATCTTGAAATCCAGGAACCTTGCAGCCACGAACTTCTTAAGTCCCGCATCCTCGGTCTTGTACTTTTTCTCAAGCGCATTCCATAACGCTTTTGAAGTTTCCATGACACTATAGACATTGTACAAACCATCTTCCAAACAACTCAAAATGTAATTTTTGCATAAGAAATCGGAATGTTTCCATGCTTCAGTTACAACAAGTCGTTCATTATCCGGAGTATCCTCAGCCATGGCCGGAGGATCCTCCTTGATAAAACGTTGCAAACTCAACGTAGTAAGATAGAAGAGCATCTTCATTTGCCAGCGTTTGAAGTCAATACCGGAAAATTTTCCGGGTTTTTATGCCGGTGCCATAGCATGGGCCAGAGTAGAACGGCTTGACGATGCAGCCACACTCGTCATAGTAGCACCCGTTCCCGCAACATTTCCATTAGTTTGGTTTTCATTCGTCATGTTTCTGTAAAGTCAAAAACAATAAAGAAATTTATTAAATCAGTGAAGTTTTTATATCTTCAAACTGAATACCAAACCAAACATACAACACGTAACAATGGTGAAGTTTTTATATACTTCAAACCCGTACGTTTATTATTCCGGCAAAGTTTTTATGTATTTTAAACCGGAGAGAAATAATTAATGGAGTAGATTTCCATTAGTTTGGTTTTCATTCGTCATATTTCTGTAAAGTCAAAAATAATACAGAACTTTATTAAATCAATGAAGTTTTTATATCTTCAAACTGAATACCAAACCAAACATACAACACGTAACAATGGTGAAGTTTTTATATACTTCAAACCCGTACGTTTATTATTCCGGCAATTATTTTTTTTTCCTTTAAAATTCCTTAAGATGTTAGGCCATGTGTATTATCAAAATCAACACTGTTAAGGAAAAATAAGAGGAAGAAGAAATAGAATATATAATTCCGAGTTCACAATTTGCTTGTGTGTCCTTAAGGAATTTTAACCCCTCACAATTGCCAAGGTAATGGATTAAATCCTCCCAGGATAAAACGGAATAACCTTCCTGCGACAATGGCAATACAAGAAGCAGGATACCAACGAACTCAAAAAGCGGAGCGAATCACACTTACGGTTTTCAAGGAACGAGAAAGCTCAAGAATTTTTGGATTAATGAACTTGCAGAGAGAAGGAAAGAATTTCCGAATTTCTGAATATCTAGAATGAAAGCCATGCCTGAATTTATAGGAAATTGTTGGCTTTGTGAAAAGGTATGGTGCCTCTTCATGGTGTCTGTTTGTGAAAAGGTATGGTGCCTCTTCATGGTGTCTGTTCATTGTGAATAGACACCTGATAAATAACGTTCTTTTAACGTTATTTATCAAACTAGGTCAACTAGTTTAACCAAATAAACCGGGCCAAATTTTGAAGCCCAATCCAGTCCATTTAATCCCACCATTACCCAATTCACACTACTCATCTTTAAAGCCCAATGGCTTAAAAGTCCAACAATCACTACCATGTGAATATAAAAATGTTGTTTCCAATAGACTCTTGACTCAAGAAAAATATTTCAAAGATAGTTTAAAAAAACAAAACAGTAGCGAAGAAGCCATATTGAAAATAATAATGACAAGAACAATAAGAAAAACAAAATCACAAAGCAAAAGAAACAACATGTAAAATAGAAATCGTAGAATAAGATAATACGAGAATGAAGTAATAGTATTGATATGAAAAATAAGGAACAAATACGGTGTTTCAAACTCAACCACCTATTAACCTTCTATCATATTCCTCGACCTCCATATCATTCTTTCTAGAGTCATGCCCTCGATAAGCTGAAGATGTATCATATCTTATCTAATTAGCACTTCCTAATACTTCTTCGACCTGCCTCTATCGCTCCTTAAACAAACCATTGCTAACCTCTCACACCTCCTCACTATGTCATCTATGCATCTCCTCTTTACATAACCGAACCATCTCATCCTCGCTTCCTTCATCTTATCCACCATGGAGTTCACTTCCACCTTATCAATATCGTTATTCCTAATCATATCATGCTGAGCAGAATGGGCCTCCATTCTATACTACTTCAGACCAGGCCCAACGGCCCACATAATAATCACACATAGTAATATAGTTCACACATTCTTTAGCCATTCTATCTTTGTAAATATAGCCACTTTGTAACACTAGTAAATATACTTGTATTTCTGGAATAAGAGGTTAATAGATTCATAATAAAAATAGAAATTCTTCTCCAATAATTCTTTTCCTCTTTTTTCTCTACTGTACAACTAGGGTTTCCTCTATTGAAACCCATTGCATGATCTCGCTCTAAGGTGCTAACATGGTATCAGAGCGGGTAAATAAACTCTGTTTGTTCTCCTCTTTCTTCTGATCCTACTCTCGAGGTTAGATTCTGTGGTTTTCGACAAGTTCAAAGAAACCCTAACTTCTGAAGAAGGTTCATTATCTAGTGGAATTTCAAAGTTTCTAATCTCATCTATGGTGAAATAGTAGCTAAGGATCTCTTCTATTGGTCATCTTCTTAACTCGTCAAGAGGTTTGCTACTGATTTTGGTCTATTGAAACAAAACCGATATTATCTTCCTTAAACTTCAATATTTGTAATTTTTCATCAATCTTAGTCTAATAGCTTTGTCCTGCTGTTATTGTGGTATCAAAATAGCGTTTTGCCTATGGCTAGTGACTATGTTAATTCTTTAGAGTATTTGTTACCTTAGATTTTTCACATCATTTCTATGTGCACCCTTTTGATAGTCCCGGTACTCATTTAGTCTCCCCTCTTTTTGATGGTATTGGTTTGTGGCTTGGAGGAAGAGCATGCTTGTGTCTCTTTCTGCCAAAAACAAATTAGGGTTAACTAATAGATGTCATGATAAACCTGCTGAAGATTCTCTTTATTACCCCTATTGGGAAAGGTGTAACAACATGGTGATTGCTTGGATTTACCAATTCTCTACCTAGAGAAATTACTAGAGTGTCTTAAGGTGTGACACTGCTAGAGAGATATAGTTGGATATGAATGAGAGATTTAGTCAATATAATGGGTCAAAATGCATTCAAATCCAAAGGGAGATTGGTTTTATCTCCCAAGGAACCTTATACATAGCTTCATATTTCACCAGACTACGCAGTCTTTAGGATGAGATAAACACAACTTATGTCGGGTCTATTTGCTCATGTGGAGCCTTTCCAAAATTTCTAGAGGAACTCAAACTATTCGGCTTCCTTGCTGGGCTAAATGATTCATACTCCACAGTCAAAAGCAACATTCTTATAAAGACCCCTCCCCCAACTATCAATAAAGCCTACTTTATTCTTCAGCATGATGAGAAACAAAGAGAGAATGCATCAACTCCAAGTTTTTCTGCTGAATCTATCTCTTTATCTACTTCTTCTACAACTAAAAATGGTCAAAGATATTTTAATCAGAGTATTCAATTTGAGACAAAGAGATCCAATCAGTCTGTATCCTGCAAATACTGTAAGAAACCTGAATACATTATTTAAAAATGTTACAAACTCCATGGATTTTCCCCTGATTTCAAGTTCAAGAAGAACTAAAGATCAGCCTCTTGTGTACATGTTGATGCTTCTTCTTCTGGTCTTCTATCAGCTCCTCCCCAAGGTTCTACAACTCTTGACATTTCTTCACATAAATTTACTCAAGAACAATATTAACATCTTCTGACTTTACTACAATAATCTCATATCTACCCCGGGATCAACAACAATAACCCGTCTTCTGCTAGTTCCGGAGAAAACACTACTTATGCAAACTTTGTAGGTTTGTTCTTTAGTTAATTCTGTGGACTTTCATGCTTGTGCATCATCTTTAGTTAATTCTGTGGACTTTCATGCTTGTGCATCATCTCAATTCACCATAGATATTTGGATCCTAGACTTAGGGGCCACTAATCACATGACCCCTCACAGACACTTGGTTCACAATTTAATACAACTAGCTACACCTTACTTGATAACGTTACCAAATGGATACAAAGTGAAGGTTGTTTTCACTGGTTCTATGCACCTTAGATCCCATATAATTCTTCACAATGTTCTCTTTGTTCCTCTTTTCAATTTAATTTAATTTCCATTTACCATATACTTTTACAATTTGACTATTATGCAGTCTTCACCACTTATAAATATTTTTTATAGTGCCCCTTCTCTGAAGAGGCCACTGAAAATTGGTATAACTGATAATGTGTTTTATTTCTTTCCATCTTGTTAATGATGTTCAATCTCCTATTTTTACTTTACCTTCACCATGTACCGCTTCTGATTCTACTATTTTTACATGTTCTAGTTCTACTTCTGTTAATGATCCCATTCCCCTCAGTCCCTCTTGTAATTCACACCCTAACATCAATAAAACAGATTATTTTTTGCATCAAAGAATGGGTCACATGCCTTATAATAGGATGAAATACATCTTGTAATTTCATGCAATGGGTTTTAATGGAGGAAACCCTAGCTGTACAGTAGAGAGAAAAGAGGAAAAGAATTGTCGGTGAAGAATCTCTATTTTTATTTATGAATCTATTAAACTCTTATTCTAGAAATACAATTATATATACTAGTGTTACAAAGTAGCTATATTTTTAGATAAGAATGGCTAAAGAATGTGTTAATTATATTTTTATGTGTGATTATTATGTGGGCCGTTAGGCCTGGTTTTAAGAAGTGCGAAATGGAGGCCTATTTTGCTCAACAACCCCTCCCCCCCTCAAGCTTGGGGGTGATAACATTCCAAAATTGCCTAGAAAATGATGGTGAGAGAGACCTGTAGGGGCTTGGTCATGATGTAATCCAGTTGGTCAACACTTATAACATAGTGAAGAGAGACCAAACCAAAAGTAACACTATCGCGCACATAATGATAGTCAATCTCGGTGTGCTTGGTGCACTCATGGAATACTAGGTTCTTAACAATGTGTAGGGCAACGTGGTTGTCACAAAATATAGGAACAAGGTGAGTAATTGAGACACCAAAAGCAGCAAGTAACCTGATTAGCCAGGACACCTTTGCGGCTACTTGTCGAAGAGCTCTATATTCAGCTTGAGCAGAGGACAATGACACAGTTTGATGTTTCTTGCTCTTCCAAAAAATATGGCAGCCACCACGAGTGATAAAATAACCAAAGACAGACTTCCTGGACATGGCACAAGCTATCTAATCTGAATCAGAATAAGCCTGGAGGGAAAAATCAGCACCAAGAAAGAGGAGAATGCCTATGAGTTAAATGGCTTATGTTGTGGATCGCTCCGACATGAATCTTAATTGATTCTCGAAAATACCCCTCTTTACCCCTCATCTCTACCACTCTCTCTCTCAAACTTTTATAGTGTGGTTTAGCTGGTTGATACCCCTATAATTGTTACAATTTTGAATATTAACCTTATTCTTGTACAACAGAGTTATTCTACTCCACCTTCACTCTTCGAGCATTTTTGTTGTCCTAAAAATGACATTAAACAACCGGTTAGCCAACCCATACAAGTCTTACATGCGCTCTTCTCAAAATTCATCAGGATCTCATCTAGACCGGTCGCTCTTGCCCTTCTCGTCATACGCAGAGCTTCCTTAACCTCCTTAAACTTTATACACCCACAATATCCAAAATCTCATGACTGACATAGTTCTTTAAATCACCTAACACAATATTCTTGTCCCCTTCTTCATTCAACAATTTATAAAATTATAGCTTCCATCTTCGTCTAATGTGTGTCTCTTTTATTAGTATTTTGTCTTTCTCGTCTCTGATGCATTTTACTTGGTCTAGGTCTGAGGCCCTCCTCTCTCTCAACTTGGTGATCATATGCAACTTCTTTGTCCTCTGGTTCTATTTACACGCACTCAAACTCTGTTGTTTTAACTGCCCAAATCGCTACTTCCTTCTTCGCCATCTTACACTTCTTCCTATTCGTCCCTTTTTCATCCTCATTTTTGCTCTCCATCTAACTTCGTATAAACAACCTTCTTGACTTCTACTTTCTATTGGATCTCTCAATTCTACATCCGATTTCATTGATGTCCACCAAAGTTACCTCTCGAGAGCCCGACACCTCCATAGCTACTTTCTTAATGCAATTAGCTATCCTATCCCACATAGTGGTAAAAATAGCACGATATAGTCAATTTTCGGACTGGTCATTCAAAAATAGCCAGTGTTTACCAAGTCAATAAAAAATAGCTACTATTTTGGTGTAACAGAGACCGGTCCAGCATTATATAATGGAGTTCGGTGCACTTGTGTATGAATTCCAGCATATTATGCTATACCGGTATACTTTGCTAGCTCCAGTATAATATACTAGAGACTGGAGCATCGATGCTCCAAACTCCAGTATATTATGCTGGACCGGTATACTTGTTGGAACTCAAGTATATTATGCTGGAGTTCATGTATACTTATGTTGGAACTCCAGCATAATATACTGGCGTATTTTTCGGGTTTTGAACAGTGTTTTCGTTCAAATTTATCCTTACATGAAAAGTGACTAAATTTCGATTACTTTTAAAATTGGGCTAATTTTGAACGACCATTAAATCTAGCTATTTTTGAATTTCTCCCCCATACTGTTTGCATCCCCAAGCCCCCGTCGATTTGAAGAAAATAATGAAAAGTTTCTTAAATAGGACTGCTCTGAAACAAACTCAAATCTCTTTTAAGGAAATATAATATCTAACTAAGGCTAAATAAATATACAAATGTTTTTGTTTGTCTTGAAAAGCCTCATTGGTTCCGGAAAAAATGTCACTATGATCGGAAAATGAGGAATATGATATGCTGTGTTCTTATGTATTCCTCAATAGACAACAAAAGAATGTTAAACAGTTTTGTTTTATGATTTTTTTTTTTAGGGTCTCCTTTAATATTTTCTCTATATTTTTTTTTAATTTGATGGTAAAGTGGTAACAGGGAAAAGTAGAGGGAAGCATTTGTTGGTGAATATGAAACTTCATTTTGCACTATGCCTTGTGAAAAAGGTGCTGTATATTAAATTTGATGAAATCTAACCATTACATTCTTTTTAATTCTTATCCAAATTGAAAGACATTTTTTACACCAATATACTGACTGAAAAGATACATCAACAATTGCAACAAAAGAAAATTAAAGAGAATGTTTCTTGATTTTTCAATGTAATAAAAATAGGAAAAAGTAAATAATTTTACCTTAAGTAAATGAGCTTTTTGAAATGGCTCTTACTACTCCCATCATAATAAGTATTCAATTTGTCTTTTTATTTTTGGTTGAAAATAAGTGTCCGGTTATGTAAACAAAAACAATTAATTGTTCTTATTTTCCTATTTTTAATCATTGCCTACGAGACATATATCATCCTTGGGACGTGATTTTAGTTGTCCTTTTGTCTTTCTCAAATTTTACTCAAACAAGTACCCCCTCCCTCCTATCCAAAATAAGTGATTTTTTTTGGATGTTTTTACACATATTAAGAAAGTCACTTTTTAGTATTAATTAGCGATAAAATTGACCATTTTAACCTTATTATCTCACATAAACACTCCTAACACATATTCCAACAATATTTACTCCAAGGACAATATAGGAAAAATATCATTAAATCATTCTTGAAATCCAAAAAAATCACTTATTTTTAACCACAAAGAAAAGTAAAAAATTACTTATTTTGAATCGGAAGGAATAATATTTTTTTAGCGTGCATACTAAAAGCAAATTGGACATTTTGATTTTGATTTACTGTTATTACAAACTTGGCGTTAATATCATCACTCCTTCATATCGTTGTGACAAGTGTATTCCTACACATCTCCCAATTCGTGTCTCTTACGTTGTTCCTAGTAGTATTTCTTTATTTTAATTTTCCCTGTCATAAAGTCCTCTTCACAAAAATCTACCGCAACTCCATTATCATTCGACCCCCCAATCTCCTCTTTCAGTAATTCACTAATTCCACTAATTTCTTACTACCGCAGGAAATTTCTTACTACTGTAACCTCTTGGAAAGGTATCAATATCCCTATTTTCATTTTCCAAAAAAGTCTTTTGAGTACTTCTAGAATTTTCTTGGACAGAGTTTACTTGTGTGTACAACTTGCGTGATGACACATGTTGTTAACTTGTTATTTCCCCATGACTACTTTTTGGCCTAGAAATACACACTGGTATACGCCAAAGCCTATCTATTTTTTCCTCTTTAACTTCAAAAACTCATCTCTCTATATTTGTGTTTGTAACAGCAACAAGGGGATACCCTTTTTTCTTTGGCTTCTTCTATAAAAATAAAGGTGAGAGCTTTGAGTAGGCAAATGATGATAGGATTAGGGGTGGAGGAGTTGAGCTTTGATAAGCTGATGGTGAACAATAATAACAGTGGTGGGGGTTGTAAAATGGGGGGTGGGAGTGTGATCAGGGAGTGGAAAGATATACCTATGGAGTTGTTGTTGAGGATTGTTGCACTTGTGGATGATCAGACGGTGATTGTTGCTTCTGGTGTTTGTAGTGGATGGAGAGATGCTATTTCTTGGGGCCTCACTCACCTTTCCCTTTCTTGGTATGTGGCTTCATATCTTATTATTCCTGTTTCTTGAACAAAGGTTTATGTTTTTACTATTAGATTGTGTGTTTTGCTTATTGGATTCTGGTATTTCTTACTTGATGTAATGGATGAAGGGTAATTCTTATTCTTCATTTATCTGATGAAAAAGATGATCTTTTGTTGAAATCAGGTGAGTCAAGTCAGCACAGGCTGATTACAGAATGAAAATATACAATTTTTTTTTTGTACCAGACTATCTTGGTCCTATTTTCCTGATCAATTTATTTGATAGACTATAGGTTTTCTTTGTTTCTTTTACTTTTGTGGGGATGGGCTTTGTATAATTTGTTGAAAAAAGCTTTGTGCTTGAAGATAAGTTAAAGGGTTGACTGAAAATTTCCCCCGACTTGAATTGTAAGAGTTAGCCTTGCACTTGCATCAAGGGATTTGGGGAAAATAAGAGGAATTAGAGACAATAGGATGGTGATTCAAATTACAATAGGTCTATCACAAATGTTTATATTTGACATGCCCCAAATATTTGGCATACAGGGTGAGACGGCATACAGTAGACTCTTATGGTACCCTGCTGCATAGCCCGGCTTAGTGCACCAGGCTGCCCTTTTTTGCCCCAAATATGATTATATAATCCTAGATAGCATAGTGGTTTACTACTTTGCTCTATGGCAAAATTGGGCCTTTTGCTCTATGGTTCATCCTGGATTTCTGGAAGCTGCACCTATGTTTTACTGCTCAGAAGCCTTGAAAAGTAGAAAATATAATGGCATATTTGCCTTTGTTTCAGATTTTTTCTTCTTTTTGGGGTTTTTATTAGAATTTGGATTAATATCTGTATCTTGCTGGTATTAGTATTGTCAATTGTGAGTGTGATTTTCCAGAGAGTTGGAATTGTATCGATATTTATTATTAGAGAGCTGGCCTCATGTAATACTGTGATTTTAAAACTGTTGTTGACCTCTGATAAGTGTGAGGGATCTTTCCTCCGGTTATTTGGTGGTGTATTTTCCTGGGATTCTAACTTATGCAGCAATTACTTTTTTCCCAGGTGCAAGAGGAATATGAACAATTTAGTGCTGGCACTTGCCCCCAAGTTCACAAAGCTAGAGGTTCTAAGTCTTCGGCAAGATTTACCACAACTTCAGGATAATGGTGTAGAGACAATTGCAAATCACTGTCACGAACTTCATGACCTTGATCTTAGCAAGAGTTTTAAGTTAACTGACCGTTCGCTCTATGCTTTAGCTCACGGCTGTCCAAACCTCACGAAGCTGAACATCAGTGGATGCTCTGCTTTCAGTGACACTGCTGTTGCATACCTCGCTGAGCGTTGCAGAAAACTAAGAGTCTTGAATCTCTGTGGCTGTGTTAAAGCTGCAACTGATAAGGCATTGAAGGTATACGCCTCGAACTCTAAAATGAATTATTGTTAGGAGTACTTCGAAAACCTATTGGTACTTCTAACAGAAATGAATTGTTATTACTTTGTGCAGGCTATTGGTTATTACTGTAACCGACTGCAGACTGTGAATCTAGGTTGGTGTGATAAAGTTGGTGATGAAGGTGTAATGAGCTTAGCTTATGGCTGTCCTGATCTCAGAGCCCTTGATCTTTGTGGCTGTGTTCTTATAACAGGTAAAACTCATCTCTGGTTAGGTTTCGTATCTAATGTCTTTCCTTGACAGCAGTATATATACTACTATACTGGCTGGTATTAGACTCTGCCTAACTTGCCTCCTGTGAAGTTGTATTCAACTATTCTAGAGATTTTGGTATGGAAAATCTTTTCAAAGAGAACAATTGATTCATGTCGTATTAATGACCAAGTGGCAGGAGATATTTATGCCTGATATTGTCTTTGAGCAAAGTGTAATTAGAGTTAAAACATGATTTGGATGCATGTGTGGAGGTGTTACCAATGATTTTATCAATGACAAACTCTTTCATCAGAAGGCTCAATTGCCGAAGTTGTGTTGCTGGAACTATGACCTTGTCGATGAAGATCGAAAGTTCTGGTTTTAGATAGGGTAGAATCATATGGCTATTTGTGCCAGAAAATGAATGATGAAGTAATTGCACACTGTGCCCTGGAACACTTGGTTCTGGTGAATTCTGCTGAACTTTCCTGACTTGGAAAATATCTTGTCAAGGGCATAGTGCAGTTGCAACTTGGTTTCCTTTTCCTTTTTTGGTTTTGTGGGGGGGGTGGGGGGGGGGGTTGACGAACAAAGTTTAGTTATCTTGCTTTCCTGCAGCTGAGTAGGGCTATAGAAGATATCAATCAGCCATCTGATTGTCAGATCATCTCCTAGATTTCGCGTGGATATTTGTTTCATCAAATTTCGTGATCATTGCACTCTAGTTGTTTTAGCCGGGGGTCTATCGGAAACAGTCTCCCAAGTAGGGGTAAGGCTGCGTACATGTTACCATCCGTAGACCCCGCTAGTGGGATATTCACTGGGTTGTTGTTGTCCCACTCTACTCGTGGGACTGATAATTTCTAAGTAGCTTAAATATCTGTTTTTCCTCTTGTTAGTCTGTGTGTGTATTCAGGGGTATCGTGCTGCCTACTTCTTGAGATGTCCATTGCCTGTTCCCCTTTCTTCTTTTAGAGGTTTAGACGTAGCTGCAGATGCCTCCACTTGGGAGTCATTTTTCTTTATTTAATCATCCATTTAACATGGCTATTATCTATGCCGCAGATGAGAGTGTCATTGCTTTGGCGAACAACTGCCCTCACCTAAGATCCCTCGGCCTGTACTTCTGCCAGAACATCACAGACAGAGCAATGTACTCCTTGGCGCAGAGTCGGGTCAAGAACAAGCACGAGATTTGGGCGTCTATGAAGAAGAACAGGTGCGAGGACGAAGGGCTTATGAATCTAAACATCAGCCAGTGCACTGCTCTCACACCTCCCGCCGTCCAGGCAGTGTGCGAAGCATTCCCTGCCCTGCACACTTGCCCTGGGAGACATTCCCTCATAATAAGCGGCTGCTTGAACTTAACATCGGTGCACTGTGCTTGTTCTGTCCAAGCACACCGTGCACGGGTTCTCCATCCAGCTCACTGAGTGTTGGTTGTATGGAGGAGAAATTTCCAAGTTCTTAAGCCTTCATAGAGGGGAGAGAAAGAGTTGGACGCGGCTTTGTACATATTTGTTTGTGTAAGAATTATGCTGGACATTCTTGGCTGTATAAGCCAATCGGTTCTGTTTGTTTAATCTTTTGGACTGATAACTTGCTGGTTTATGTTATTCTGACTCCTTTCACGTGTAAAATATTATGTGTAAGACTTATTTTTCTGCACGCCTAAAATTAAAAATGGGACTCATAATTTGTTGGGGGTCTAGAAAAAACCTTGATATGTCATGTTTCAAAGTGGTGGCAATTATGAATCTACAAAGGAAATCGATAATCACTGCAATTTGATAATCTTAGTCAAACATAGTTTGGTGTTAGGAGAAGAAGATTCGATCATATTTACCTATTGACATTTAATTTATTAATATTTTTGAACTTTTTTTATAATTTATAATGTTGGCTATTAATAGTAACTTAAATAATACTAATAGAAGCCCTAACTAAAATCATATTAATAATATATTAATAAAAGACATTCAATTCAATACTACATTTGCAATAATTTAAATAAAGATGCATAATCATTTTTTGTTTTTTCTTACGTTTGGTCATGTAATTGATAGTCTTTTATTAGATTGTTTATTTTGGCATATTTTAGTACTTTGTTTAGTTTTATTATAATTTTTTAATTAGTAATATTTATATTATATAATTTTATTGTTTTTATTGTTGAATATTTTAAGATAATTGTCTTGATATATTTTTTATTTTCTTTTTTGTGGAAACTTTTTATATAGTTATATCTTATTAGAATTAAAGAAATATTTGGTCACAAAGTGATATGTTTTGCTCCACAAAGATTTTATCAGAAAAGACATCTGAAAGATTTGAAAATCAGAGAAAAATCAAGATTGAAAAAATTCGAGTTTTATTGGTTTGGTTTTTTGATTTAATAATCCGATTCATTGGTCTGATTTGGTAATTGTAAAATTGAATTAACCCGACATATGAACACCCTTAGTGACAATACCTCTGGATTTCAATTGATAACTCACGTTAATTTGAGTTTAAAACAGAAGCAGAAAGATTAGTTTGTCCGTCTAAAGATGAAAGTTCCATATCCTTCATGTTGAATTTTTTTTTTAAGCCTTAACTTGCACGTCATTGATAACATTACATCAGATTTGTCTCTTCCTCTATGTTGACGATGTGAGAATTTTTCCTTTATTGAACCGTATAATATACTGAATTAGGTTTTAGAAAAGGGTGTCTTCACATAAGTGAAAAGAGGATGTTAGTTGTCGAAATAAAGTAAATCAGACGGTGAGGAGCTGATGTTATGTAATGGCCATAAATTCTTAAATATGTTTTAAAAAAATTTGATTCAGATAAGTCTGGTGATAAAAATCTGTTGAACATGACTTTTTAAAAAGTATTTTACTTTTCTTTTTTGAAAAATATAAAATGAGACTTATATTCATATATTCTAAAAACTATCAAAAATACCTAGCATTACGACTTGTTAATCATGTATATGTAAAATCTTCATCGATGTTATCCATTATCAGTATCTTGAATTATATTCCTGAACTTAGATAAGTTTGACATAAAATTATTATTTTTAAAATAAATTACATAATACACTATCTTAAAATTATAACCTGATATTTTAACATCAACTACTACTAACACAATTAATAGGCATTGTAATTCGTCAAATTGTAATAATATTACAAGATTCGTAAGTACAAAAAAAAATTGATAATAATGATTAGCTATTGGTTAGTTGGGTGATAATAGATGGTGGATCTTTTTTAGAGATTTTATTGTTTAGTAGTTATTAGGTAGTTGTAGCTATCGTTTACTACTTTCTGTAGTTATGTTTTCAATTTTTTTAGAGTGTATTTAATGTATTTAAGCTATTGTATTTGTGAATACATAAGCAAAACTCGGTGTGAAACAGGAAAGTATAGCTAGGCAATTATTGTATTCGATTGTGTTCACGATATGTGTTTGTGAATTAGCGTATATCATGGTCTATTAGCTATTTTTAAATGAAAAATGAATCGATTAACACAATAGACTCCTAATATAACTCAACAAACTTAATTATTTTCAGTTATAAAAAAGATTTTTAACCGAAAAACACCCAAAAATAGAGTAATCTTAATAGATTCATTTTTCTTTTTCTTTTTTAGTAGTATCTTTACTAAATTATTTATTAATAGTATCTTTACAAATAAATATACATATTGAAATTATATAATTACATTGAATACAGTTAAAAATGTAAAAATACATTGAATATGTAAACTTTATCAAGTCTGCTATTGTACAAAAATATATGAATACATACTGCAGATATTATGAATACATAAATTATATTAATTAAAATAAACATATGATTAAATTCATGGAATACAACGAGATACATTGAAAACAATGGAAAAAAGAACAGTGAATAAATGAAATACGCAGTGTACATCGAGATACATTGAAAAAAAGGTAACAGTCTCTTCAAGTTGCTCAGTTTCAAACTCCATTGTCTTTTTTCAAGAGCAACCCTAATGTCGACCCTTCGAGAGGACCGCGATTCTAACTTGAAACTCTTAAAGTTTGGCGCAAAAACGAAAGAATTTTCTTTACGATTTAATGAAGATGCGAGTCTTGGTAAAGATGACTTGAAATATAAAATCATGCGAAAAACTGTACTCGATCGAGGTCAAAGCAACAACCATCAGAATGGGGTAGATCTATGTGATTTACTTTCAATAACAGATTTAGAACCTTCATTTTCTCTCTAGGGCTTGATTTCGATATTGATTTAGAGCCCCAGCCCATTGATAATGAAAATTTTACGAGACAATGAAGATGAATCAGTGGAGAATCGTGGTTGTATTCACGGAGAAAACCTGGCATTGAGAGAGAGAGGTGGAGAAAAGAATGAGAGAGAAATAATAATACAAAATATATTTTATGGCTTAAGGGTAGGAGGTAACATAAATAGATATTTGGCTATACAAATCAAAAGATAGGTATGGAATATAATTTTTAAAAAAGTATTTATTTAAAATAAATAAGGTATTAACATTTGCTATATGAGATGAATATTCTTTTTTTTTTTTATAAAACATAGAAGTTTGGGGTAATTTTCGATATTGTTAAAAAATTAAACAGTCATAATTTGGGCCAAAAACAAGACTAGAGCTAGTTTTGGGATTTGAAAATTTTGTTTTCAAAACCCGCCAAAACATAGATAAAATCTATAAACACACATGTTTTGCCAAATGTTTTTTTGGAAAAAAATTGGCAAAATCTGTCCAAACGGATGCTTAAATTTAGGTTACATTTAGCAAATAAATATAATTTAAAATCTAAATTAGTGAATGGTGGGAATATTGTTGGTTTGAAACATTCTCGTGATTAATTATATCCACAATTTGGTAGTTTTGAACGGTTAAAGGAAATTACAGATTTTTAATATTACCACTTCAAACAACATTTCATTACAGATTGCAGAATGTCAAGTATCTTTCCAGTCACAAACAAAAGCTGCACAAATCATGGCTTACGCCTTTCTGAGTTTTTCAATTATGGTTAATTTATGTCTTCATTTGCCTTTGTACACAATCTCTTCATCGTCCACGTCGAATGCTGGATTACACAGACATCTAAAGAGTCTGCCTATTCCCTACATAAGAGACACAAAAATATAAGTTAAGGATCATGAGTTGGAGGGCAAACTTTTGTTAATTTGATTAAAAAGTAAATGTGACGAAATAATAAACTATTCAAATATTGAAGAGAAAAATACATTAGTAGAGCTTGTCTTTCTTTCGGAACCTTGTTGCTTTTAAGCTGTTTTTGTGTGTGTGGCTCTCGGACAAGACTATTTACTCCAATCGACTAGTAATTAAGCTATGTCTTCTGCTTTCATGCAGGGGTAGCCAGGGGCAGAGGTAGGACTTTAATTGTGAGTTCGACCAAACCAAGTAGCTTTGGTTCAGACCCTGTATTTGTATTAAGAATTCTATTGAATTTATATAAATTATTAATTTAGAATTAAGTAATTTAAATGCACTGGAATTTCAAACTCATAAGCTTCTAAGTGGCTTAATTTTTCCATCTTTCCAAGATCTTAAACTCTCTAAATTCTTATGAACCTCTTCACCCAAATAGAAGGACATGCCATATTAATGTCCATGATCAACAAATAACAGGTTTGGAAATGAGTTATTAGCTACAATATTAAAGGAGCATCAAAGGTGCGTACGATAGGCCCTTGCGGTTAGACCCTTCCCCAGATCCCACGTATAGCAGGAGCTTAGCGCATCGAGCTGCCCTTTTTTCTCTAGAATCATTGGTTTCAAATGATAGTAAGAAAACGGAGTCGATGAAAGCAAAAGGTTAACCTGTGTGAGTAGAGGAGTTCTATAATTTATTGTTCTTGGTGAGTCTTCCTCATCATCACTGCTATCAGAACTGGTTTCCTCTGCATTTATATCACCTATTGTCTTCTTTTTTGACGTCCCAACACCTTGTCCGCACTTCTCCCTCTGCAGAATAAGTAGGCTTAATAACTAACAAAATTTCCTTTCTATGAGACTATTAGTAATAGAAAGTTAAACCAGATTTGATACTTTTGGACTTGGTGCAACACTTCACACGTTATTCTTAATCCTACCTCAAATACTTTTCCCAAAATCTTTAAAGCCATCGCTCGTTTCTTGAGTTCTTCCTTCTTCACATTGACTTCTTGTAGAACCTGAAAGATTAAACAGAAGCAACAGAAACAAAAGGTCTTTCAAGAATAATCCATTGCAACATAAGCAGAAAGGGATAATTTTGAACAAAAGCCTTACCAATTGGCAGACATGCAAAAGAGTTACTTCAATGTCTACAACGTTTAGTTTCCACAATGAATTCATTAGTGTTTCTCTGTTTAATCTGAGATGTGATTCGACGTCATTTTCAGGGCCACTACCATCCATTTTAAACTGGCGACGAACATCTTCTTGAAGTTGCAGCAGTTGAAAAGCACCTAAAAACCAGTATAGTCCACCATATTATGATGCAGATATGACAAGGAGGGGTGAGAAATGATCAAAGTGTACCTTTTGCTGCTGTAAGCTGTGATTTCCAGAAATGACCTTTGTTGCGAACCCATTCAGCCATAAATGGAACTCCCAAGTAAATTGCTTTCTTTCCGAGCTCTTGGGCTGCCTGTCTTGTGTATATGTATCCAATAGTTTGGAGAATCTCAGCTCCAAATGCTGTTAAAAGAATAACACATATGCTTAGTGCTAAAAACCTTAAAGATTGAACTCGTTAAGTTTAACACATAGATCCGCCTCTAGGTATCGCCATTACTAAAACTAAGAGAAATCAGTAGAAGAAATGCTAGAGAAGTAGTCAGCTGACCTGCTTGTGAAAGTCGTTCAGCTTCAGATTCAGCACGTCGTAGAAATCCCACTCTGTCACCGCGAACGTATTGTTGAAGAAAATCTTTGAGTATTCTAGCAAGCTTTTCTTCCCTTTCCTTTTGGACACCCTTCACGATACAGTACTATTATAGTGAATCAACTGAAAAAAAGGTACTAGTAAACTAAAGAGAACAAAGGTATGTTTCCTTTTCTACATAACATTTAGTCCTAAAAGGTGTTGGGCTAAACTGTAAAATACTCTTAACATGGTTTGATATTGTCCGCTTTGAGTCAACAACTAGTATCAGAGCCAACGGTTTGGCGAGATGAGTATGGAGATGGTGAAGTGATGGCGTAGGGCCCAACTTAGTGCCTTAACCCATCTATGGCCGGTTCACTACCTTTACCATAGCTTCAACGACGTATACACAACCTTTCTTTGGGTCTCAGTGACCGTAAATACGCGGATCATGTGAGTGGCATACAGTTAATCTCCAAATTAGCCAATAAATGGTAATGTGTCGTGTGAAACTCAGTTCAAGGGGGAGATTGTTGGGAGTGTATGAACAAAGTTACACATGGTAAGTAAAAAAGAAAAATAAACTACTTATAAGGAGTTGGATGATCTGAGGCCTTTTGGAAAACTGTGTGAGCTTGGGCCAAACCGGACAATAACACACCATGTTAAGAGTATCTTTAGTCCGTTTTACCCAAACAAAAGAGATCAAACATATCTTCAAGAGCAAGTACTTCAATAATACATTTTCTTGACAGATTCCTACAAAGAAACTACCAACAAGTTGAAACATACTTTGTATTTTCTTGAAATTTCAGACATACTTGCCTTGAGTCTATCATGGATTTTCTCAGGGCTGTCATTTTCGCCAACTAATTCAGAGGAAGCCATTGATGCCACAGAAAGATGTCCGACGTAGTCTTCAAAAAGTTCGCTCCCAAAGAGGAGCGCAAACACAGCAGTCGGATCAAGCATAGTTTCCCTACAAAGAGGACATCAAAAATAGTACTAAAGTTCATGTAGCCTTCATTCATTGATATCTAAGAACATCTTGTTTTCCATAGAAATTTATGAATCAGCAAGTACTTGCTTAGTGTTCTTCAAGTATTAATATTTCATTCAAAATGAGTAGAGGTATTCAATAAAAGCTCAAGATATACAAAACAGTAGAATCAATAGGCTACACAAAGTCTTTACACTTTGAATTAACAATTTGAAGTTAAAAAGGGCCTTTTTATGACCTAGAAACAATTACAGAAAGATTACCTGGAGACACAAGACTTGCCATTTTGATCATATACATTTCTTTGCTCTGGATCACTCAAAACCTGATATGCCTCCCCTAATTCCTGTTTGTTACAATTTAAAACATAAAAAAGAACAAATTATCATGCCAAGATTTCCAGAATAAGTAAATATAAATAAGGAATAAGCAATGGGGTTGCCTGAAATCTTTGTGCAGCAAGAGGATCATCTGGATTTTTATCAGGGTGTACTTGCCTGGCCTGCACCAAAGGATGAAAGACACAGATTTTCCATAAGAAATCTTTCTTTTTGCTTTTCTCTTCTGCTTTCTTTGAGTGGAAAAGCTGAAGTTTTTTCAGAATAACAGAGGCTACAATTCCTCTTGTTCAATGCAGTCTAGATCAGAAAATACTTAATCTATCCCATATCCTGTTTTAAAATATCCAATACTAATTTGGAACTTCCTATATCCTTTATCCGAAATTCATTAAGACTTAGGATTGAACACCGAAGGAAAATCAACAGAGATGCCAAGTTCTTTCATGAATTTACTAAAATTACTATAATGAATTCTGTTACTGTAACTTCAGCTAGCGGCTGATAAAGAAAATAATTGTTTGGACCGAATAAATCAGGTGTCATGCGGAAACTAGTAAAGCAAACCTTGAGCGACGATAAATCAGACAACAAAAGAGACACAAATATTTAACGTGGTTCGGTCAATTGACCTATGTCCACGACTGAGATAAGCAATCTACTATATAAAAGAAAGTACAAAATATCGAGAGAACAACCTCACGAAGAGACAAACACAAGTGACACACTAATACTTGTCCCGTAAAATTTTCTCTCCCTAAACACGACTCTCAAACTTCATATGGCTACATTGTGTATGCTACTGAATGAGACTGAAGGATCTTTAATTTATAAAAGTTTAAACTTATTCCTACAAGAAAGAGATTAGCCAAATTTGAAAGAATTATATTAAACCTAATTATGGCAAACATGTTTCCCTTTCCTTCAAGAGATAAAAAAAACCAAATATAGGAGTTAATTTCACGAATGGTCATCTAACTTATCATTTATTTCACAAAAGTCACTTATCTATTTTCATCACTTAAAAATCACACAACTTTACCTTTGTAACTTAAAAGTCATTCTAGTTTAAAACCTATAAAATATCCTATAAAAATATGATATGGAATTAAGTTTAATTATAGTGTCACATAAGCTTAGATGGACCATACCCAATTTAGGCGTGTTTCATCAATAATTCGATTTGACCCATAACACAACAAATGAGTTTTAATATTTTGATCATTAGAAGGAAAGACGAGAACAATTATGTCCTAAAAATATCTTACTTTATTTGTTACGTAATAACCTTAATGTCACCACCTATAATTTCATTAAAAATATGAACATAACTAGCACAGAACCAATTTTTGCATCCTTCATGGCATTTTATAATTTTCCATGAAGTTAAAATACTACCATATCAATCTCACATAACATATAAATGTATAACTAACAAAAGAAATAATATGTTGTCCGTAAATGTACAATCAAAATCTAAAGATAATTTCAAAAGACCTAATTTTTCTTAAATTTCTTAGATTTATTTTTCTACAAACTAACCACAAAAATCAAATGGTCAAAATATTAACAACCCATTTTGGTTATAGGTCAAATCGGGCCGACGAAATAATGGGTCAAACTTAGTTATGGTCTATTTAAGCTTATGTGGCATTATTGTTAGACTTTTTAAATTAAATTTAATGCCATGTCATATTTTTTATTGGATATTTTGTATATTTTGAACAAGAATGATTTTTAAGTTATAAAAATAAAGTTTGAGTGACTTTTAAGTGATAAATAATAGATAAATGACTTTTGTGAAATATAGAGTTATTTGGATGACCTCAAGTGAAATTAACCCCCAAATATAGTAAGAAAATTAGGACAACACCTATTTGCATTTCCTTTCAACAGATCAGAGAGGATGAGACAGTTTCCACAACCATTTGTTCTTCAAATCAAAGCAAAAGTTGGTATATTAAACTGTCAAAGCAAATACATTCCATGAATTACACTACTTGGATCCATTTAACAAATCCTACAGATGAAATTTTAACAATAACAAAGTAAACAAATCAACGGCATCACTAAGTAAAAGCTACATCAAATCCAATTATAGAAAGTAAAAAGATTAAGACATAGGTTCGAAAACCTTGAGATAATAGGCCTTGCGAATTTCCTCTTCAGATGCTGAAGGACTAACACCAAGAACATCATAATACTCTGTTTCTTTCACCATTTTCTTTTTCCTAAATCCCAAATAACAAACAATTCTTTTAGCTCTTCCAGAAAAGAAGGAAAAAAAGTTAAAAAACTTCACAATTATTATGATCAAGAAAACCTGAAAGAAGAAGAAGAAAAGGTGGGGTGAGGTGTTATAGGGGGGTGGGGTCTGATGAAAAGAAGAAGATGGGAATGTCACAGAAGAATGAGAGCCACCCCACGAGACTAATCTGCCTTTCCAGTTCTGAACAAGGATTAAACTAATTGCTTTATGATAGCTTTTCGCGGGAGAAAAACAGTATTTTAACTGTCACTTTGTGGCTTTGATCATTCCATCAACTATCTTTTGAAACTTCCTTTTTGAGTGATGGGCTGTGGGCTTTTGGTTCTCTTTAATGGGCTTTATTAACATTTGTTTGGGGGCCCATTTGTTGGTGGGGTTTGGACCTACCATTACCATATCCAATTGCGTAGTCATAAGTCACTAACTGAAGAGAACAAAGTAGTTTTTATGTTCAGCTTTCTTTCTTTTTTGGGTGAATAATAGCCTCTATGCTTAACCTTCTCAAGTGGACCAAAATATAGATGTAGATAGGAGTGGCAAACGGACGGGTCGGATCGGATATGGTTCGGGTCGAAAATTGATAATAGAAAAATGGATAAATTATCCGATCGACCCATATATTTAATACGGATAAAAAAAGGGTTACTGGCGAATAATATAAGTACTCATATTATCCATGACTTCTTGAATATGGTTATTTTTGGGAGAATTTCTAGTCTCCCAATCTTGAGAAACTCTAATCTGAGGCTTTACAAATGTAAACGTTAAACTTGAGAAACCCTAATCTGAGTCTCCCCCTCAATGTATGCAGTTGAGGATCCCGGCACTCTCCCTCAATTCATGCAGTTGACTAGTCCGTGATTAAAGTCGACTCTTGCCACGGAGGATGCTACATGTACCATAGTAAACTATACATGTACATATACAATATACTCTTCTCCCCCTTTTTGGCATCCGCAAAGAGGGAATAGACTAAGAACTACACAGAATATATAGCATTACACAGTAGAATTAAAGTTCAATCACAAGCACCTAAAGCAAAAGAAAACAGAATTTTCCAATGGCTAAGATAACAGCCCCAAACTAGTAGCACAACAAAACAAAAAAATTATCTTAAACTATATTAGCAACGCAAGAACTACGTAAGCGTATTGCAGATGGCCTCATTCACTTGTTTAAAGCTAGCATTGGCTGAGATGCTCAATCCATGCAACCTGTCATGACTTTCCGTAAAAGCTTTGACATCATTCTCCCTAACTTTGAGAATAGAAACTCTTATCTTTGACACATCAGACCGTGTTTGCTTAGAGATGGCGTGAATGTCACCAACAGTAGACTGAGTGGCTGTGAGGAGATTCTTGATTTCAGAGAGTTGAGTGGTGATGGCACGAAGCTTCATCAAGACCAAGGTCACCAGGGCTGGGGTGAGAGGCAAAGGACTTAGAGGAGGTTTCTATAGGAGAAGGCTTAACTTCGCCCTCGTGCTTCTTAACCCAGGAGCCCTTCACACTGACATATCCCATACTAGCAAAAGCTCTAGAGTTGTAGGATTTTGAGATACTGATAAAGGGATAGTTGGACAGGGAAATTTGATGAGATTCCAGAATATGAGTGATGGCCATGTCGTAGGGTAGACTGGCGGGATTTTCAGCACTTTCAATCATGAAATTTATTAACCAATGAGGAAAGCTTGACTTTGAGGTGGGCCACTATACAGTATACTAAGAAGATGTCCCTTTTAGAGAAGGTTACAAAAGACCCGGTGCGTGGAAGTAGAGTGGTTGCCATAATGTGGGCTAGAACACGAGTTTCAAAACTAACGTCACTGGGACATAACTGGTTTAGAAGGGAAGTAGAGGGACACTCAGTAATACACTATTTATCTTGGTCAAAAGAAATTTTGAAATCATCGAGCCAGGTATTTTTGAACAGCATAGGGAAACCAGAGCATTGACATTAAAAGAGAGAATCAAACAGGGCACAATCAAGAACAATGCACTTACCTAATACTAAGGATTCCAACCTATCAGGCTTATGGAGCGGAGATTGGCATAAAACATCTTCACCAGGGGTTCATAAACCTTAGGCGGAGGGATAGAGAGAAACTTAGCCCACCCTTGATGCACAATGAGGTTTTTGATCTTACAATTTAGGGCTTCCATATCGTCTAGGTCGACTACCCTACCATGAGCAATGGTCTTGTCTTTCAAAGCAATGAAGAAATTCTTATTTGAAGAATCCTAGAAATTTAGGTCATATTCTAGAGAGGCAGAGAGATCAAACTTTGATTTCTTTGGGGTAGAAGAGACGGGATGGTCTTCCAAAAGGCTTTTTCCTAGGGATTTTTCTCCTAATGTTTGAGAGTGATCACACAAATCTCCCTGTGAAGAGGCGAAACCCTCAAAGTGATCAGACCATAGGTCTACCTTTTCTGGAGGCATAGAAGGGGATTTTGTTTTGGAACGATACTTTTCTGGTGGGTATAGAGGGATTTCTAGGTTTTTTGGCCATTGAAGAAAGATGGTTTGGTTAGAGCTTTGTAGAAGGAGAAGGGTTTTCTAGAGTACAGGGATGAAGGTGATTAAAAGAGGTTCTCCGCCTTAAGAAGAAACCCTTCTGACGGTTGAGTCCAAAAAAGGAAAAGATGTCAGTTGAAGGGACACGATGATTGGCTTTCCTACTTTGAACTACAAACTGATATGAAAGAAGAGGAAAAGAGAGAGGAAAAAAATGGAGGCGTAATTAATGCATGGGTAAAGTACAATCACTAAACCTGTTAGAAAATATTGTAGTACACATAGGTCCTATAGGTTATTAGTTAAGCTAGTAATGCCAAGTAATTTCCTTAATGCATAAAATCTATCCTCTAAAAGAGGTTTAGTAAAAATATCCGCTAATTGATCAGTAGTTCCAACAAAAGATATTTATATGTCTCTCTTAAGCACACGATCTCTAATAAAGTGATGCTTAATATCTATATGCTTTGCTCTAGAGTGATGCACATGATTTTTTGAAAGACAAATAGCACTAGAATTATCAAAAAAAATTTGTATAGGTTTAAAAGAGAGTTCATAGTCACCCAGTTGGTGAGACATCCACAGTAATTGTGCATAGCATTGTCCAATAGCAATGTATTCAGCTTCAGTGGTGGATAATGCAACTTATGCTTGTTTCTTACTATTCCAGGATATCAGTGCCTTTCCAAGTAATTGACATGTACCACTAGTGGTTTTTCTATCTTACTTGTCACCTGCAAGGTCTGCATCGGAAAGTCCTTCTAATTTAAAGAGTTAGAGCGAAAATACCATAGTCCATGAGATACAGTACCAATGAGGTATCAAATGATTTTCTTCACTGCAGTCATATGAGATTCCTTAGGAGCTTACTGAAACCTGGCACATCTACACACACTAAACATAATGTCCGGTCGACTTGCTGTCAGATACAATAATGATCATATCTTTCCATGATATTTGGTTTTAGGTATTCCCTGTTTATCTTTGTCTAGATTTGTTGAAGGACTCATTGGTGTGCCAATGGATTTTGCATTGCTCATGCCAAATTTTTGGATCAGTTGTTTGTATATTTTGTCTGACATATAAAGGTCCCCTCTTCACATTGTTGAATTTGGAGTCCAAGGAAGAATGTTAACTCTTCCATCATGCTCATCTCAAATTGGTTTGCATCAGATTCAAAAACTCCTTGAACATAAGAGGCTTAGCACTACCAAATATAATATTATCAACATAAATCTGGATAATAAGATTACTTTCTGCTAATATTTTAATAAATAAGGTAGTGTGTACTTTACCTCTTGTGAAGCCATGATAAACAAGAAAAGAGCTAAGTCTATCATACCATGCACGTGGAGCTCGTTTCAGTCCATATAATGCCTTAGTAAGCTTGTATACATGATAAGGAAACTTTGAATCTACAAACCCTGGCAATTTTTTCACATATATTTCTTCTTCAATACGTCCATTCAAAAAGGCATTTTTAAAATTCATTTGAAATAGGTTGAATTCTTTGAATGACACGTATGCCAGAAGAATCTGAATAGACTCCAAATGAACTACTGCAAAGAAGGTTTCGTCATAGTCGTCTCCTTTCTGTTGTGAATATCCCTGAGCAACTAGTCTGGCTTTATTCCTTACCACCTTTCCATCCTCGTTCAATTTATTTTTGAAGACCCACTCTGTTCTGATTACAGAAATATTTTTAGGTTTGAGTATCAAATTCTACACCTGATTTTTACTAAACTGATTTAACTCTTCCTGTCATTACTTAAACCCAACTTGAATCTTTTAGAGCTTCCTCTATCTTGTTTGGTTCAACTTGAGAGATTAACGCAACATTTTCTTTCTTTTTGAGGGCTCCCCTGGTTTTCATTCCTTCATTTGGATCCCAAATGATGAGTTTTTTAGGATACTCAGGTTCGCTTCTCCATTCATTTGGGCGTACGATGTTTGTAGTCGACTATGTTGGATGATCTAGTACACTACTACTGATTGCATCAGTCGGCTCTATCGTAGTAGATATATCAGTTGACTCTTGAGATTTGCTAGTCTCCTAGCTTTCTTCAGCTTGGTCTTCTTCACCTGCAATAGTTTCTTTCTCGACCAAAGGATTATTTTTATTGAATATAACATGTACAGATTCTTCTGCACATAATGTGCATTTATTATAGACTCTAAAAGCTCTACTATTTAATGAATAACCCAGAAAAATACCTTCATCACTTCTTGGATCAAATTTTCCAAGATTGTCCTTACCGTTGTTGTGAACAAAACACTTTCTTCCGAAGAGATGGAAGTAACTGATGTTTGGAAGTTTACCTTTCCATAATTCATAGGGAGTCTTCTTCAAAATAGGACTTATGAGACATTGATTAAGAATGTGACATGTTGTACTTACACCTTCAGCCCAAAAGTGGTTTGGCAGTGAATGATCGAGTAACATAGTTCTTGCCATATCTTGGAGGGTTCTATTTTTTCTTTTTACAACCTCATTTTGTTGTGGTGATCTTGGTGCCGAGAAATTATAGGTGTATCTCTGATCATTGTAGAAATCTTCAAATGCTCTACTTTCGAATTCTCCTCCATGATCACTCTGATTTGTTGAAATCAGATATCCTTTTTCTCTTTCACTATTTTTGTAGAAAATCTCGAAATTTCTTAATGTTTCATCTTTACTAGATAAGAAATTTCCCAAGTGAAATGTGAATAATCATCAACAGTAACAAAGGCATATCTTTTTCCTCTTATACTGGCTGTTATAGTAGGTCCAAATAAGTACATATGGAGCAATTGCAAAGGATAGGAAATAGATACAATATCCTTATTTTTGAAAGAGTTTCTGGTTTGTTTACCGATTTGACATGCATCACGGATATGAGTTCTAGAAAAATCCAGTTTGGGTAAGCTAACAACTAACTCATGTTTGGAAAACTTTTCTATCAAATGCATGCTAGCATGACCAAGTTTCCTATGCCATAACCATGGATCATCAGACATGGATGATAAGCAAATATGACCATCTATCTTTTCAAAACCATCAAGGATATAAACATTTATGTACCATTTACCAGGGAGAACTGTTTTACCTGATTCATCTTCAATAGCACAACATATTTTCTTAAAGTTTACCTCATATCTTGAGTCACATAGTTGACTTATGCTCAAGAGGTTGTAGTTGAGTCCGTTAACAAGATACACTTCAGTGATGTCACAGTTATTATTGAAAGGAATCGTTCCAGTGCCAATTATTTTACCTTTTGAGTCATCCCCAAACTTAAAGCTTCCTCCATAAATATTTGTAACTTCTTTGAATAGGTTTTTGTCACATGTCATGTGACTGGAACACGCACTATCTAGATACCATATTCCTTTGCGGCTTATTTTGTGGTGTTCCTACAAAACATAATGATCACTTTCTTTTAGGTACCCAAGCTTTCTTAGGTCGTCAAGGGTTAGTATTGCTAGATTCAGAATTATTTTTTGGTTTCCAAACCTATCCTGACATGTTGGCTTTACGAAAGTGACAAAATGAAATTTGTGCCCACTTTTGTTACAATAGTGAAACGTCAGTTCTGACCTACCTTTAGGTCTTTCATTAGTGTTAGTACTAGTGGACTTCGTTCTGGCTTGTCTTTTTCCAGTTAACTTGTAAGTCGCCTGATTTGACCTAACAGAACTGTGACTAGTGGAATTGCGCATACCATTAAATTTCATTTGCAATTTATAAAACTCTTCTTGAAGTACTTCTTTTTCAATTTCACATATTTCGTGTTTGATTTTCCAGTCTTTAACCTCTCTATTTAGTCTCTTAAGCTCATTTATCATTTTTTGAGATTCTTTTAAAGTTAAATAAAGAATATCCTGCAATTCATTGCATCATTCACAATCATAAGATATTACCTCACTTGTTTCACCTCGTGCCATAAAACAATGTTCATTATCATCCTTGCCTTCGTCATCTGAAGTGTCCTCATCTGTCCAGTATCCTGAGGATTTGTTCATCTCATTTTCCAGAATTATCATGAAGCAAAGATTTGCTATCTCTTCGTGCTCTGAGTTATCTTAATCACTCCAGCTTCCAAAGGATGTATTCTTGTTAAAGCCTCTAGAAATTTTTCTTTTTAATTTTGGGTACTTAGGTTGAATATGTCCAAATTTTCCACTCATAGCATTTTCCATCATTTTTATCTTGTTCATTGTACTGCCTGGATTGTCTGGGTTGCATTATTCCTTTCTTCGCATTTCTGAATCTTCTCACTAACCCATCCATGTTTCTTGATAGCATAGCAATTTCTTTTTGTAGGGCTTCAGAATCATCATCGATTTCGTTTTCAGCTACTTCATTTGAAGCTTTGAATGTAACTATTTTTTTTTCTCTTCTTGACTGGTTTTCTTGAGATGCGTCCTTTCAAAAGCTATGAGTTCTCCTCATAGTTAACCATATTACAATTTGTTTAGATCCTGAGATTCAATTGTTACTACTTTGGTCTTCCAAGTGGTTGGCAGGCTTATGAGAATTTTTCTGACTTGATCGCCGCTAGTATATGGCTTGCCAAATGCCTTAAGATCGCTAATTATTTTGCTAAACCTGGCAAACATCTCTTCAATAGATTATCCTTCTCTCACAGAGAATAGTTTGTAATCAAGAACCAACATATTGATATGTGTTTCATTTACTTTGCTAGTTCCTTCGTATGTAACCTCAAGCTTGTCCCACATTTTTTTGGTTGTATCACAGCTCGAGATTTTCTGATATTCTTCACCACTTATAACATTGTGCAGCAAATTTCTTGCCTTAATGTTAACTTATACTACTTCCATTTGCTCTTTTGTATATTAATCTATATCTTCAGGATCAGCAAGTGGTGGAGTAGTAGAAGGTAAGGGATAGTTTCCCTTTTTGATGACTCTCCAAACTTTAACGTCATAAGCCTTGGCAAAGATCTATATACACACTTTCCAGTGAGAGAAATATTGACCATTGAAGTATGATGGTGTAACTTGTGAAGTTCCTTCCTGGGAGAGAGCTCCTATGATGACTTGATTTGCCATGATCTTTTCTCACAAGCTATTAAGCAAAGAATAGAATATGAGCCTTGCTCTGATACTAATTGAATGTACAATAGGGGGTGAATTGTATATTTTTTAAACTCAAACTCTATTAGTTGATTGATTTAACAATTAGTCGACTTGATGCAATAACCTAACAGCTATAGTAGCAGAATATAAAATACAGAAAGTAAGTGCAGGAATCAAATACACCGAATTTTATACTGATGTAGATTCAATGTGAATCCTAGTCTAGTCCCATTAGGTTGAAAGGGAGTTCTCTTTAGTAAATACGTTTGTTCGAGTACAATAGAAATGATGTGATAGCTTAGTTCCTGTAACACACATCTTCTTTTGATGCAATGCCTCACCAGTGTTATATTCTCCTTTTTCTCTGACTTGTTACACACCAGGTCTCAAAGATCTACAATTTTTATTTGCAGTAGAATAAAGAGAGAATTTTGGTTTGATCAAAGTATATTTTTATAAGGTTGAAAACTGAGTATAAATACTTTGGTGAGACTTTGAGCAGACGAGATTTGACAACCCAAGGGATTTGATCCTTGGAAAGAGATTGGCTCTTTCCAAGAATAAGATTGCTAGTTGTTGCTCTTCCTTGATAAGAGGAGATTGACTGCCTTCCTCCTACAATCATTGATGGTGAGATTTTACTCTTTTATTGTTGGTACTTCCATAGTTGGCAGCTCTTCATCGCTTTTCTTCTCCAGCCATTAAAGATGAGGATTTGCTCCTTGATTGTTGGTCTTTCAAAAATTGGCAGATGAGATACTCTCCTTGATTTTCTCCTTGAATATGTTGTCCTTGATTGACACCTTAGGTTTAGGCTTTCAAAGATTCTTTCCATCACAGCTATCCACAATCTTTGCTGATTGATATTTTTCCTTAAGCATTTAGATTGGCTTCAATAATCTCGTAGTAGCTCCTTAATTCCTTGATCTCTTCTGAATGATTTCCTGCACAAATATGTTATTGGCATTAGTAAAATTAGATCTAACATCATGTACCTGATTTGCAGATGAACTTGATCTTGAGAATTGCTTTAGACCAAGATGAATACAAGAAGTATTTTGAAAATCAAAAGTGGAGACTCACCAAAGGATCATTGGTGATTAAAAAGGGAGTTGCTCGTGGCACGTTGTACAGGACAAATGCAGAAATATGCCAAGGTGAATTGAATGTGGCACAAGATGAGATTTCTACAGATTTGTGGCACACAAGAATGGGTCATATGAGCGAGAAGAGACTGTAGATTCTTGCTAAGAAATCACTCATTTCTTATGCCAAAGATACAACGGTAAAACCTTGTGACTACCTTTTATTTGGTTAGCAGCATAGAGTCTCAATTCAGATATCATCTGAAAGAAAATTGAATATACTTGATTTGGTATATTTTGATGTTTGTGGTCCATTGGAAATTGAATTGATAAGCAGTAACAAATATTTTGTTACTTTTATTGATGATGCTTCACAGAAATTATGGATTTATATTTTGAAAACCAAGATCGGGTGTTTCATGTTTTCCAGAAGTTTCATGCTCCGGTGAAAAGGGAGACATGCCAAAAACTAAAGCATCTCTAAAGTGACAATGGAGGTGAGTAAACTTCAAGGGACTTTGAAGAGTATTGTTCGATCCACGCGATCAGACATGAAAAGATAGTTTCTAGAATTCCATAGCACAATGGCATAAATGAAAGGATTAAACGCACCATTATGGAGAAGGTGAGAAGCATGCTCAGAATGGCTAAACTGCCTAAGTCATTTTGGGGTGAAGCAGTCCAGACAGCCTGTTACCTGATCAATAGGATTCCATCAGTTTCGTTGGCATTTGACATCACAGAGAGAGTTTGGACCAACAATGAGGTGTCCTACTCACATTTGAAGGTGTTCGATTATAGAGTTTTTGCACATGTACCAAAGGAGCAAAAACAAAGTTGGATGATAAATATATTCTCTCCATATTAAACAGATATAGCGATGAAGAGTTTGGGTACAGATGGCGGGATCATGTAAAGAACAAGGTCATCATAAGCATAGATGTAGTTTTTCGAGAAAGTGAAGTTCGAACGACTGACGATATGCCAAAGAATGCCAAGAATGGTATAATTCCTGACCTTGTTACTATTCCTTCTACTTCTAACAATTCCATAAGTGCAGAAAGTAGGGCTGATAAGGTTTCAGAGCAGGGGGAGCAACCTGATAAGGTTATTGAGCAGGATGAGCAACTTGATGATGGTGTCGAGCAAGTGGAGCACCCCACTCAGGAAGAAGAACAACCTTAACCTCTGAGGAGATCGGGGAGGCCAATGGTTGAGTCACGCAGGTGCCCTTCATTGAGTATGTGCTCATCAGTGAAGAAGGGGAGCCAGAAAGTCTTAAGAAGGTGTTGTCCCATCCAAAAAAGAACCGGCGGATGAAATCCATACAAGAAGAGATAGAATATCTACAAAAAAATGGCACGTACAAGTTGGTTGAACTTCCAAAGGGTAAAAGACCACTCAAATGAAAATGGGTCGTTAAACTCAAGAAAGATAGAAAGGGTAAGTTGGTCAGATACAAAGTTCGATTAGTGGTAAAAGGCTTTCAATAGAAGAAAGGTATTGATTTTGATGAAATTTTCTCACCAGTTGTCAAAATGACTTCTATTCGAACAATCTTGAGCTTAACACCTAGCCTAAATCTTGAAGTGGAGTAGTTGGACGTGAAACTGCATTTCTTTATGGAGATTTGGAAGAGGAAATTTATATGGAGCAGACAGAAAGATTTGAAGTAGTTGGAAAGAAACACATGGTCTACAAATTGAATAAGAGTCTTTATGGATTAAAGCAAGCACCAAGGCATAGGTACATGAAGTTGGACTTATTCATGAAAAGTCAAACATACATAAAGACCTATTCTGATCCATGTGTAAACTTAAAAAGATTTTCTGAGAATAATTTTATTATATTATTATTGTACATGATGACACATTGGTTGTAGGATAGGACAAGGAGTTGATTGCATAGTTGAAAAGAGATTTGTCCAAGTAATTTGATATGAAGGACATGGGACCCGCATGACAAATTATAAGGATGAAGATAGTTCGAGGGCGAACAAGCAGAAAGTTGTGTCTATCTTAGAAGAAGTACAATGAACATGTACTGGAATGTGTCAACGCACCTCTTGCTCGTCATATAAAGTTGAGCAAGAGGATGTGTCCTACAATAATGGAGGAGAAAAGGAACATGGCTAGAGTTCCTTATTCTTCAGCAGTCGAAAGCTTGATGTATGCAATGGTATGCACCAGACCAGATATTTCTTATGCAGTTAGTGTTGTTAGTAGATTCCTTGAAAATCACGGAAATGAACATTGGGAATCAATCAAGTGGATACTCAGGTACCTAAGAGGTATTGTAGGAGATTGCTTATATTTTGGAGGATTTGATCCAATCATGAAGGGCTACACAGATGTTGATATAACAGGTGATCTTGATAATTGTAAATCTATTACAAAATACCTATTCACATTTTCAGAGGGAGTTATATCATGGCAGTCAATGTTGCAGAAGTGTGTTGCACTCTCTACAACTAAAGTAGAGTATATTTCCGCTACTGAAGCTGGCAATGAGATGGTTTGGTTGAAAAGGTTCCTTAGAGAGCTTGGACTACATCAAAATGAGAATGTCGTCTACTGTGATAATCAGAGTGCAATAAATCTGAGCAAAAACAAAATGTATCATGCAAGGACGAAGCATAGCGACGTATAAAGAATAGAGGATGGATCTACACATATAAAGCAGATCCATAAAACTGAGAATCCTTCGGATATGTGGACCAAGGTGGTACCAAGCAACAAGTTCGAGCTATGCAAATAACTTGTCGGCATGCACTCAAACTAAAGGTATGGTGCTACCTCCTTAAGGTGAATGGGTGTGGGGGGAGATTGTGGGGTCTATCCCTATAATGAATAAGTCCAAGTTGCCAAATTGGACTTGGTTTCCAAATTGGTGGGCGTCATGAAGGAAAAATTTGCAATGCGAATTTTCAACAATACTTCATTCTGATTGGTTGAAGAGGTAGGCCAATTCTCCTATAAAAGGAGAGATTCAGCTCTCATTTCTACACAACAACAAAGAAAGAAATAAAGAGTGAGGCATCATAGATAGGATATAAGAAAATAGTCTGTGAAAAAAATAGAGAGTGAGTGATATTGTAGTGAGATGATAATATCAAAATAGGATTATTTGTTTTGAGTGTTGTAGTGGTCTTTCGAGTATTTACTTGAACTTACAAAGTGTAAAATTTCTTGCTATAATGATATAAGTTATTCCTCTCAGGGCCGAGGTTTTTCCTTTATTCAAAAAGGTTTTTCACATAAAAATATTGGTGTTATTATGACTCTATTATTCTTGGTAATTACAGTATCTCGGTGCCACGTTATTATTCCTCTTTTGTTACCGTGAATATTATTTTTGTAGGGGTTTATTCCCAATAATATATAGACATTAGGATAAACATATCCTTCCAATTCATCCCAAAAGCTTTGATCTTTGCGGGATTTACTTCAATACTCCTGTTAGAAACAATAAACCTAAAAATTTACCTGATACCACGTCAAAAGCGCATTTTTCCAGATTTAGTTTCATGTTGTACTTGCGGAGAATTTCAAAGGTCTCAGACAAATGTTGAAAATAATCCTCCACCTGTGTTGACTTGACTAACATATCATCTATGTAGACTTTCATAGTTTTTCCCATGTGTTCTTGAAATATTTTGGTCACCAATCTCTGATATGTGGTTCCAGCATTTTTTGAACCAAATGGTATCCCTTTCTGTAATAAAGGGATGATGCTCAATCTGAACTTTGCTAGTGGCATTTCATTGGATGATGCTGAAATTGGAGAATGAAAGCTTGTTGGTGTAGAATTTTGTTACTTCCATGAGAAGAGAAATCAATATTGCTGCTACCAGGAGAGGAAGGGTCCAAACCTTCTGATTCAAGTATCTCCATATGCTCCGCTTTTGTGTGAAATGGAATATGGACTGATGAATCTTCCTTCTTGTCATTCTACTCCCAAGTTGTTTCTTCATTAAACACCACATTTCTGTTGATAATCATTTTGCCACTAGTAGGATTGTACAGTATATATGCTTTGGATTGAGTACTATAACCAATAAAAATGCATTTTTCTGATTTTTTATCAAGTTTAGAGTGTAAATTAACCAAAGCATAAGCTATACAACCAAAGCTTTTAAGCGGCTTACTCGTGATTTTCGTCCTATCCATACTTCACATGGAGTCTGATCCAAAACTGATTTTGTTGGAGAGATGTTTAAGAGGTACATAGCTGATGCCACTGCCTCTCCCCAAAAATAAACAGGAAGTCCTCTTGCGTTAAGTAAGCTTCTGGCCATCTCAACCACCTTATGGTTTTTTGGCTCGACGACTCTATTTTTTTGAGGTGTGTACGGTACTGTAAGCTCCCTGTGAATTCCATTCTACTCACAAAATAAATTAAAATCAGTAGATAAAAATTCACCACCACAATTTGTGCGAAAAATCTTTATCTTGCAGCATGATTGCTTCTCTACGAGAGCCCTGAAATTTCTAAAATTCTCAAAAGCTTCTGATTTGAATTTTAGAAAGTAAACCCAACTCATATGGCTATAATCATCGGTAAATAGCAGAAAATACTGACTTCCAACGAGCGACTCAGTCTTCATTGGTCCATACAAGTCAGCATGTACAAGCTCGAGATAACATGTAGCCCTCCATGATTGTCCTATAGGAAAGATTTTCTACTTTGTTTCCCAAATATGAAACCTTCACACAAATCAAGCTCACCAATTTTGGTAACTCAACAACCATATTCTTCTTAGAAGGGCCGGCTTGGCTCAGCGGTAAGCTTGCTTGCCGTGGTGTGTCAGGTCGCGGGTTCGAATCAGCCTCTCTGCAAAGCAGGGGGAAGGCTGCCTAGAGTATTCCCTTCCCCCAGACACCCACGAAGTGGGTATTGAACTGGGTCGGCCCTTTTAACAACCATATTCTTCTTAGTCAATAATTTTAACCCATTAATTTTTGAATGACCATAGCGAAGAAGCCAAGGTTGAGTTTTAGTAATACCTTTAGCAACTAAAGCATTTTTCACAACATATGAAGCATTAAGGGAAAACATGTTCTGTGTCACAGGTACAACTGCAATAGTCTAACCAAATTTTTTTTTATCACAAATAATACAGTCTCCAATATCAAACAGAATAGAGTAACCATTAGCCATCAATTGTCCAACACTCAATAAATTATGAGCCAAATTAGGAATAAATTGCACATTACGGAGACGTTTTACATTACCCTGTATTGTCTTTATGGCTATGGTACCTTTGCCTTCAACTCGAACTTGTTTGCCCTCACCAAGTTTAACTTCACTCTTCTATGACTCATCGAGGTCTCTAAACAGAGACTTTGGGCCAGACATATGGTTCGAGCATCCGCTATCAATGAACCAAACACCATCAGAAGAGTTAGTAATTGGAGAATGAGCCATGAACAACTTACTTTCTTCCTCTACTTTCTCTAATAAATTGGCATGCTTCTACTCATTTTTTTGCTTGCTCCAGCACTATGCTTCAATAGTTCAGTATACTGTACTTCTTGCAATATCGGCATTGCATGTCACTTCTTTACTAACGTGTCTCATTAAATTGATCTCTGCCTCTGCCGCGGCCTCGACCTCGACCATGAAATCCACTCTTCCTCTACCTCTGCCAGAAAAATTTGCAAATATTTCTCTGGAGAAAGATGACTCTTCTTTCACCTGGAATACTTTTTCTTCAATTTTCCCATGAGACATGTTTAACCTATCTTCATGTGCTAACAAATACCCCATTAATTCATCAAATGAATAATCAGATTAATCCTTGGATTCATCAATTGCAACAACCACATGCTCAAATTTATTGGTTAAAGACCTCAATACTTTGCTACAACAATTTTATCACTAACAATCTCCTCATAAGATTTCATGACATTAAGAATGGAAGAGACTCTAGACATTTAATCTTGCACCGATTCACTATTTTTCATGCTCAAAGTTTCAAAATCACGATGCAATGTTTGCAATCTTACTTCAATCACCTTCTTATCTCTTCTATACTCCTACTGCAAAATTTTCCAAGATTCATGGGAATTCTTTGCTGCTAAATTTCGGGGAAGATATCATCATCAAGGGCTTGTTGAATCAGAAATGCCTTCGAATCTTTTTTTCAATTTTTCCATAGCCGTTGTGCTTGGCCTTTGTCCATGTCTGGAAATCCATTCTTCACCACATCTCATAATTCCTAAGACTTAAAGCGAGCCATTATCTTAAGACTCAAAAAATGATAATTCACCCCTTTGAAAATTGAAAGATGTTGGGAGTTACTGTTAGAGTTGGAATTTGCCGTCATTTTAATCTCTAGTTTGTGTTTAGTAACTTTCTCTCTAACTTAGCTATTTGGTGCACGGGAGAGTGAAATTTGAAAATAAAAAGAGGAAGGTGTATGCAGCAACCCATTCTTTTTCTAATAGTTGTGATACCAAATCTGTTGGAAACAAAAGTCAGAAGCTATAAAGGAGATATATGAAAGAATCTGGAATTATCTGAAGGGAGAATATACAGGAGATGAAAGAATTCGAGGCATGAAGGTGTTGAATTTGATAAGGGAATTCGAGTTGCAGAAAATGAAGGAATCTAAGACCGTCAAAGAATACTTAGATCGGTTTCCTGGCATTGTTAACAAGGTAAGATTGCTCGGTACTAAATTAAAAATTTCAAGAATTGTTGAAAAAATTCTTTTTACTGTGCCTTGAAAATATGAAGTATCCATAACTACCTTAGAAAACAGAAGGATCTATCCAAGATTACCTTGGTAGAATTGTTAAATACATTGAATGCACAAGAGCAAATGAGTCTTATGAGGCAAGATGGCATAGTTGAAGGAGCCTTGACAGTCAACCACAAAACTCAAACTAAGGGTAAAAATGCAAAAAAAAATTACCCACCTTGTCAGCATTGTGGCAACAAAGTTCATCCACCATTCAAATGTTGGAAGAGGCCAGATGCAAAGAGCAAAATTTGCAATCAACTTGGTCATGAAGCTGTAGTTTGCAAAGGCAAATCACAAATGAAGAAGAAGAAGATAACTTGTTTGTGGCAACTCTTCTTTCAACCAAGAAATTTGATTTTTGGATGATTGATAGTGGTTGTACAAACCACATGACATATGACAGAAATCTTTTCAAAAAATTCACGTCCATGAAAAATAAGAAAGTCAGAATTGGTAATGGTGATTATATTCTTGCTAAGGAAAAAGGAACTGTTGCAATCCCAACAAAGTAAGGTACTAAAAAAACATTTAGATGTTCTTTATGTTCCTGATATTTCTCAAAATTTATTGAATGTTGGACAACTAATGGTAAAAAGATTTTAAAGTATCCTTTGAAGATAAACATTGTTTTATTTATGATGCAACTGGACATGAGATTTTAATGATTAAAATGAGAGGTAAAAACTTCTCATTTAATCCAATTGAAGATGAAAAATGGAGCAAAAAGAATCTACAAAGTGCAGATAATCCTCCAAATGAGCACATATGTGAAAATGAGGCAAAGAAGACGTTGTCAATATTTCAGAAAAATAAAATATAGAAGAAAGTTGACAAGCCTCAAGGCAAAATGAAATCTGGAAGAAAGTTGACAAGCCTCAAGGCAAGATGCAAATGAAGTTGAAAAAAGAGCCAACTTATTGCATTGAAAATCATGAGATGCGGCAAAATAGAAAAGTGAACTCAATTTATTGCAAGTCCATAAATCAGTTGACAGATTTATGTACAAAGTCGCTTCTAGTTAAAAGTTTGCAAGGCATAAATTGAGAATTTGCATGTTTAAAAGCAAAGAGGAGTGTTAGAATATGCTTTAGATACTGAAAATGGTAAAATTATTTTACTGTTTTAGCTTAAGAGTTATTTTGCTGCAGTAATTTATTTGAATTTGAAATAATTTTGAACTAGTCATGAGTTTATTATTTTCAACAGATTTTGCGTGGATTTTTAAGTTAGCATTTATCTTATAAATTGTAGTCTAGATGTAGTGAAATAATATAGAATTTTAAGCTTCACTTCCTTTTACATCTATTTCAATATACTTTTTTTATTTTCCTATCATCTTCCCCTATTATTTCTCTTAGTTTCTTTTATCAAGAACCAACAAGAACATGAGAAAAAATGAGAAACACGGTCCACTACTAAGTAATCATACTATAAAACTAACAAGACCGACCAAGTAAAAACATAAGTCCACTACTGCTAGAAAAGAGAGTCACGACCAAATCATATGCAACAGAATACACAATCGATAAAATATTATACCGTATATATATATATATATATATATATATATATATAAAGGATCCCCAGGCATCAACATAGTTATTTAGGTCGCGGACAGGGACATGAAACCTTGTGCATAACCCATTAGGAATAATCAAGAGCCTTTTATGAGTACAAAAAGAATAAGAATTCTAAAATAGGCCACCACGGGAGTGACGGGACATGTGTGGGTGAAATACCACAACCTCGAGCACGTTTTAAATATTATTGAACAAGTGATGGGTTGAACTCCAAAAATGAGAATTCTAGTAACATAGGAGCAACATTAGCCAAAGACCAATCAAAACTAACATCAACTGGACTAACCCCATACTATAAATGCATATATCATCACATAATACATCCTTGTCAATTTAACCTTCAAGCCATTACAGCACCAAGACCAACCCATAGGTATGGTTTTTCTGTCAATTCTTCATCTGCAACATGTTGCTACTCTTCAATTAGCACCATACTAGTGGGGCTTTACAGACATTCTGTTCCAAACTAAGATAAAATGCAGTGTCAGATTTTATGTAACAACCAACAGGCTCGGATCTTCTTTGTAATCAATATTGAAGAAGTGGTCAAATTGCTTGACTGCATTGTCCTGGCCTTGGTTGTCGTTTCTTCTCATTATTGGAACTAGGCTCTCCTTGTAATTGAAAACCCAACAATGGCCCCAGGTTCGGTCCAGCTGAAATCCAAGCTCTGTAACTTCTCTTGTTTTAGGATCATATAGCACCAGCTGTGAAGTTTCATTGATTTTGAAAATCATCTTATCATCCTCCCAGATGCCGCGAGGCCAATGAGCATCTATCATAGGTTGAACAGTAAGAACTTTGGTCCAACTACCCTCTTGTTTCATTACCCACATTTCATATATGGATGTCATAGCCTTACCAGGCTGGTCACAAACTAAGAGAGCAAGCGAGTCACCACGTAACATAAGTGCTCCCCACCGTGCTTTTGGAATATCTAGTACGTGCATCTCCCCAAACTGTTCACTGCGCATGTCAAATGAGCGTATCCTGCAGATTTTGTCTAGGCCCCCTGAGAGCCAATAATATACCCCGTTGAGATAAGTGGCACCAATGGGTTCATTTAAGTGACAACAGGAAGGGATTTCAGATCTCAGGTTCTTCCATGAGTTGTTGCGTAACGAATAGACACTGACAAAGACTCGAGTGAAAGTGCTTTGTCCAAAGTTACCCCAGAATCTTCGAATACATACAACCTTATAATCTCGAGTCGACGGGTCATATCCCAGTGCAAATTGTTCATCATAATCCTCTGACTGAAGCTCAAAAGACACAGGAGGTAGAGGCCAGAACTCTCTGGTGGAAGGATTCCACAAAGCCAAGCAATCATTGTCGTCATAAAACGGTTTTTGCACTAAGAATAAGCCATCAACCGGGCCAGTAATGGACATGAAATCAGTCCTCTGAAACTGATAGAGAGTTTTTTGTTCAGGGGTCACACCTGGAACTATTTTGCCTGGGAGCAAGCAAAAAGCAACGGACTTTGATAAATTTGATATTGTTAAGTTACAAATGAGGAGACGGGCACGATTGTTCTTGTAATGAAAATGTGTTTCTATGAAACTTGGACTTTTGATGAGAGCATACCAATGCTTGCACACACATTTGAAACGCAAGAGTGACTCCACAGGCAACCTCAATAGAATTTCCACTAATAGATCTTCTGGTAAAGGATGACAACCATCCATACTGGCGGTCGTTTGCTCCCCAATTTATCTCCTAGAAATATAAGCAAACCTATGGTATATAAGAAACAAAATGACACAACATACAAACATTTTGAGAGAGAATCGCGAAAACAAGCAATAATAAAACATAGAGTGCAATTATAAAAAAGTAAGAAGCACTATTATCATGTGATCAGATTATAATCAAACTTGGGAAAACTGAAAAGATATAAACAAGTAGAAAAATGGACACGAAAGAATTCAAAAATGGCTACGATTTGGTAGTATTTCCCTGCTTGGAGAAGAAGAAAGACTAGAACAAGAAAAATGAAACCTCATAATGGAAATTAAAATAAATAAATAAAAGTGCACTTTGCAGCTGCAACACCCCACATGAAATATTAGAAGAAAAACCAAGGGTTGTCACCTCTGTAATGTAGTTCTTGATTTGTCATCTCTCTAATGTAATTCTTGACTATGTTACATGCAAGTCAACTTCGGTTTTTATATCTGACCCAATATATACAGCAACCATCAGTGGCAGATCCAAGATTTTGAGCAAGGGGATTCAACATATTTAAAAGTGAATAGTAAAAATTGTCTTTAAAGAGGTTCATCAAAAAAAATTAATCCAAATGTAACGTCAAACGTGTTCATCAAACACAGTTGAATGTAAACTGAAGTATTGTTAAAAATCAAAACTAACAATATGTTAGATCAAAACTAAAACAGTGAATGTTATTTTGAAGTAATCTTTTTTTTTTTTTCAAAAGAAAAAATTAAAACACTTATGCAAAAGGCATTAAAGAAGAAAAGGCAAAAATAATCATACTATAATAAACAAAAAATGAACTGAAGATGATCGCAAAAATAACTTATAAGTAAAAATAAAATCCTAAATAAAAGTATAAACACAATATACTTGCTCAAGAGTGTTTGTATTACTGATAAACATAAATACACACCCATAATAAGTATTTCAATTACATAATAAGTATTTTTATTACATAAGTAATTATTTTAATAGTGAAAAGTGTTAGGAAGGAGAATTTTAAGTAGTAAAGCCGAGCGTTATCAAAGATGAAAAGCGCAAAAAGCTCTAAGGTCCATTGAGGCTTTAAGCGTAAAGTACAAAAAAAGTGTGGGCTTTAAAGAAAAAAAGCGCAACGGGAGAAAAAGTAATAATATGTATATATTCCAAGACTAATAATTATAAGCATGAACAACAAATATATGGACAAAGAAATTAAAAAAATTAAGAAAAAGTAAAATATCAATTGTTTAATGTCGCCTTTTCAGGATTACACTAATGCAAGGAAAAGTATGTCTTAGAGCCTTGATGCGAAACTAAAGTGGCCACAAGACGAGCCGAAGCGCTCAACATGTTTTGAGCTTCGCTTTAGGGCTTAAGCGGGCTTTAAGCGCGCCTTTGACAACACTTGTAAAGCCTATGGCCATTTTCTGTATAGGGAACATCAATTTTTAGTACTAAAACACCTTTAGTTTATTGGTCTTCATACAGGGATAAGAATATTAATCCCAGTACGAATATTGGAGACTAGTAATAGGTATTCCATGTTTGGTAGTGAGTATTAGCTAATACCAGTGCAAAACTGTAAATTTTATACCAAAATGGTGGTATTAGCTACACTCAATGTAGGAGGTGGAACAAATATATCCCATGGGATATCCCAGAACTGAACCGAATGACCAAATCGGTAGAAAGAAAAAGTATTGCAACATGGGGGAATCAAGCGTGCGACCACAATGAGCTTTTGAACCCCTTCACCGCTGAGCTAAGCTGTTGGGTTGTACTAGGGGAATCAAAATATAATATTCGTTCTGAAACAAAAGTTTAACCTTATATACACATTATCATTTAATGAACCCCTTCCGGCCTTGGCTGCATCCCTAGCCACCGGGGACAATCAGGAGCAGAGGTAGGGTATAATTTACGGGTTCGGCCGAGCCTAGTAACTTTTTGCGTTGACACTGTATTTGTATTAGAAAATATATTAAGTTTATATAAATATAAAATTGCAAATCCAGTAACTAAAACATGCTACGGGTTTGGTGTCTCAGTTCGAAACCCATAAACTTTAAATCCTAGCTCCTGGGACAATCACTAAAAGATATGGCCAAAGCAGATGACAATCACTAAAAGATATGGCGAAAGTAGATTTCAACCTCTACATCTCAACTTTCTCAAACATCAATTTTGCAGGTAATAACACAATTTAAGAACCATGAAAAGTAACAAAAAGCTTGGAAATGGAACAAGTGTTTCTTAACACAACTTGCAAATGATTCTAACAATTGAAACTTGAAAGATGCAAAGGAATGGCCTAAGTTGGGGGGGGGGGAGAGAGAATAATCAAAAAGCAAAAGTATTACCATTAATACAGAACAATAAAGAAATAACAAAAAACCATAACAGAAACAAAGCGGCAAAATCCTATATAGACAAATTAAAAGCACAAAAAAAAGTAGTCAGAAAGAATTAGAAATCTAACCTTGTGAGCTGATAAATAAGAGTTGGTGCCTAAGAAGGAAAAGATACAGAGAAAATGCAAAATTAGATATGAGAAAGAACAGAGGACAGAAGTGAAGAAGAAGCAAAAGCTTGTCACTTTATTTAATGCTTTTTGTCAGTTTTATTATAAAACAATGTGCAATATTATTTAATGCTTTGACCCTCTCTCTCTTGTCCATTAAAAAAAAAAATCTTTCTTACATATTAAATCAATGATGCACCAAACAAGATATATAAAAAGCTGTAAGAAATAAAGTGATGTGAATAATTAAGGAAAATCTTTGGCATTGTTTAGTTTACATACTTTTATGTTAAGGTCCAAATATATCCCTGTACTTTGCTTACCCCATTGTAATTCATCTCAATATCAATAAGAATTTACTCTCTCTTTCTCTGCAATATTGTTCTTGTTCTTTTATTATTTATAATAGGATGTGAATAATTAAGGAAAATCTTTGGCATTATTTAGTGTACATACTTTTATGTTTTTTTTTTACATCATAAATTTAATGAAAAATAGTTTAAACGGAGGTATAAGGTCAGGTTACACTCTAACCTCCTCCTCAAACTCTATTTGTAGGACTATACTGGATTTGTTGTTATTACAATGAAAAACCAAAAAATAATGGAAAAAATTTTCAAGTGAAGATGGTTTGAAATTTAGAATTGTGTTTGGATATGAATATAATTTTGGGTTGTTTTTGAAGTTTTGAAAATTTTTAAAATATATTTTCAAATGAAAATTGAAAAATTTACTAACAAACGTTGATTTCAGAAAAAAATAAAAATAATTGGAAAAATAAAAAAAGTTTCTTGTGTCCAAACGGACTCCTAATATGTACCATAGTGTATTCTTGGGGATATAATAATAGTTGTGCTAATTCACCAACGAAATCAGATTTCAAGATTCATTAGTGTTTCTTGAGCGAAGTGATGAAATTTCAACAACAAAATACAAAGGAAATTTTCTACGGATATCCTTCACTTAAACTATACTCTCTCTCGTAAAAAAAAAAGTAATTTTTTGGCTTTTTTATTGTGATTCAATATAAGTGATTTTTTCAGATTTCAAGAATAAATTAATTATTTTTTTTCTACATTGTCCATAGAGTAAATAGTATTGGAATATGTGTTAAGAGTGTTAATGTGAGATAGTGAAGATTAATAGGGTTAATTCTATTGCTAATTAATGCTAAAATATAAATTTCTTAATATATGTGAAAATACCTAAAAAATTATTTATTTTGTACATGAGGGAATAACTTATTTGCATCTAAAGATTTGAGCTTTTTACGAATCAATACTAATTCTTTATTTTACGTCTCAAACTGCCCTTATCGCAGCCCACAATTTATTACTTTTTTGGATAAATTTTGTAGCTATTGACACGTGTAAGGCACATTTCTAGAGATTAATGGAATATATAATTTACTTAGAGTAAAACTTTTTATAGTCGTACAATTTAAAACTCCTATCCGATTAAAATATAGTAGGTAGGGTATCAATGGCTCGGTTCGGTGGATTATTTTATAAAATTTATATCATACTAATTTTTATTTATTTTATTATCTATAACCAAAATTAGATTTTCTGAAACCGTTTCAATTATATCGGTTTCTCTTCAGTATCGGTTCGATTAATTTTTTGTATTTTTTTAAATGTCATGTAAAAGTAATAGTTAGAAGTAGAATGCAATGTGGAACTTAACTAGAGGTCTCAAGTTGAAGTATTTGGATATGGAGTCACTTTTGTTAGGGAGCGATTTGCCCTCCTAATGTGGAACTTTCTGGCGCGAATTCGAATTTAGTCGAACCCCCATGTGGGTACGAACATCGGTTGAAAACCAAAAAAAAAAAAAAGTAGATTGCAATAGCATACATATATACCTAGTTCTCTTTACAAACTAGTGAAGTTATTATTCACAAACTCAGTCCCATTGTCTAAATGCTGAATTGAGTGTGTACCATTTTAACGAAACATTTTAGTACAATGAACAGATGAAGAAGACTGGAGCCTACTAAAATAAAGGGGAGTAAATGATGAAGATTACACTCTTGAATTCAGCAAGAAAATTCAAGTCACACGAGAAGAGTCATCCATTATTGTTAGAAAATACTTGTTACCATCAATAATAGAAGTGCTATAAGGTCCTCAAACATCCAAATGTAGTAGTTGAAAAATTTTAGTGCTCTTACTGTCACTAGAATGAAAAGGTAGCCTTGTGTGTTTAGCTAAAGGACAAACATCACATTTATCTATTACATTTCTACAACTTTCAATAGGTAATCCAAGAATCTCTCTCATATCTCCTCCAAAAGTATGTGCTAGCCTTCTGTGCCACAAAGAGAGATCAAGTCCTTTCTCCTGTGCACTTAGCCCTCTACTCACATTTTCTCGTTCATCAACATGTAAGAAAAGATATAATCCATCTTTCTCTTTACCAATCCCCTTGATTCTCCCACTTAAGAGGTCCTGGAACAGGAAAAAATGAGGGAAGAATGTACCTGAACAATGTAGGTCTCTAGTTACCTTAGAGACTGACATAAGGTTGTACTGAAAATTAGGCACAAACAACACATTCTTCACTATTTGTCCCTTAGAAATCATGCAATCACCTATGTGTGATACCAGATTTACTTGGCCATTAGGCATGTGCACCTTCCTACAACTCCAGGAATCAAGCCTTTTTATATTATGTAGCATACTTAAATCTGATATCATATGAATAGTTGCTCCAGTGTCTATTATCCATTCCTTTCTAACTGTGTTGGCCATAAAGGATTGCATCATAACTGCCATGTTAGTCATTGTATTTTGTGGAACATCTTGGTTCAGCATCATCATAATCTGGCTATAGTGATCAGCTGTAAATTGTGGTGGTTTAGGAAGTTCAGTCATGTATCCCTTGTCTGTTGCTTCAATTCTTCCTCCACTTGATCCTGCAACATTAGGATTACAATTCTCAGCATTTATATAGTAAGCAGTATTAGCACTTGCAACAGTGGCTCCTGATCCTCTTTACTTGTATTTCAAATCAGTAGGATATCCTACTATTTTGTAGCATGTCTCCTTTGTGTGTCCTTTCATTTTGCAAAAATTACATTGCAAATTCCAATTTCTCCTAGGTCTATGACTTTGTCTCTCATAGTTTCCTTGAAAACTTCCTCCTTTTGTAGTCATGAAAGCTGTTGCTTCTAAATTCCCGCTCATTATAGACACATTAGAGACAACTCTTTGGCTTTTTCTCTCAATGATTATCGCATATGCTTTGCTAACATTAGGTGTAGGATTTGTCATAAGAATCTGACTTCGCGCTTGTTCATAGTTCTCATTAAGCCCCATTAAAAACTGCATTAGCTTCTGTCTATGAAGATGTTCAACAAATTCTCTGTCATGACAAGCTGCAATCATACTCTCATATTCATCCCAAAGCTCTTTGAGCTTAGTAAAATATGTCGACGCATTATTAGTTCCTTGACATAAAGTTGCAATCTCTTTGTGCAATTGATAAGTCATAGATGCATTGATTTTATCAAAACACTCCTTTAGATCTTCCCAGACTCGACATGCATCATTAGCATATACTATTCCCGTTACTAACTCCTTCGACACAGAACTCATAATCCACCCCAAAACTATTACATTACATTTGTCCCATTGATGACCTTGATTATCTTCGACATCTTCTCGCTTCAATGTACGGTAGATTTGCCATAACTTATTCTTTATTGGACTTCGGAAAATTCTTTAGGTATTTTTACTGCTTAAATAGTAATGAATTAAGAAAATGTGAAAGATGGTCAAAGTATAGATCCATCAGCTATTCTACGGCAACGTAAGAGAAACTAAGTAAAGACAAAGAAAATATAAAATCACACGAATAAAAAGATATTTACCAATCTGAGACTCAAGAATAAAGTCTATGAAAGTTTAAATATTCAAAAAGATAAATTTAAATCATACGAAATGAAACATATTAAATACATTGCAATTTGCTACTCATATTTGCTAGAACACCTTGTGTCTTGCTAGTGAATATGCTGGATATTTTTTTGTTTCAATAGGAATAGCACAAAATATAGGTTTGAAAATTAGGATTTTTGAGTTTAATTACTCGTTGGCTTGTAACCATTTTTATAATTTCAAGACCCAAATTTGTTTTAATATTTTATTATTTTAAAACTTAATATATAAATATATTTTCTACATGTAAATTTATTAATCAGTACGGTTTGAATTTTTTCGGTTTACTTTCATAAAATAAAAAACTTCTCCTAATCATCGGTACAATTATAGAGTTATATAAAACTTAAAATTTTATTTTTTTAAAAAAAACTTGAAAATCGATTTGGTAGAGTAAGGTTGATCGGTTTATTCGGTTTTTAGATATGCATTGACACCCTTAATAGTAGGTTCCTGATATGTTTATAAAATTAGATCTTATCCTTTTGTTTTCCATAATCGGGTGATAGTTCTTCTTGTTCTTTTCTTACTTGTTTTTATGTGGAAAAACTGAGGTGATTGGATGAATGAGAAAACATCTTTTAAAGAGCAGCACAAGTCCACTTGATCAAAACTAAAATGCTAGCCACTAGCCCAACAGGTCAGATCATACAACAGCACAGAATTATATCCATTATGAATAATAGAATCATATAAAAAGAGAAGATGGCAATTTTGATGCCTTGATGCTTTAAGTCTATACTACAATAAACTGGAAAACTGTTTAAATACAGAGATTACAATAGTTAAAACGTTCCGATCTCACAGAATCCCTTACGGATTTCCAGAACAATAAATTTATCAGAGCACCACTTCTATTAGAACTATGATAAGTCAATAATGCCAACTTAGTGAAAGTTGCATAGTTGTAATAAAGGATGACCATAATCAACATACTTTTCCCAAAGAGGTTTGTACTTTTCAATACCAATCTTCAACCAGGGTTTTGAGTTACCATTGTAATGCAGCACAGCCCCTTTTTCTATCAATTTGGAATCGACATTCGTGTAACCCAAACCTAAGACATGCCATGAAGGATTCAAAGCCTCTGTTAAACCATAGAAGGTCAGCAGTCCAGGTGGTAAAGTGCCAAGCTTCCACAAAGTGCGGTCGACATTCTTTTCCTGCCAGTAATGATATATGCCAGTAACATTCCTTTTTCGCCACTCAACCAAATCGAAAACATTCATCCCGAAGGCCCACCCACATGCATCAGGATCAAAATGTTGGCGTATAAGTGGGTGAGAATAATTTAGGTACTTGTGATATCTATGAAATGTCTCCATGCAAGTCTCCACTGCACCATTTACATTGCCATTCATGTCTATGGAGAACAGAGCTGAGAGATCCTTCTGCACTACAACATCATCATCAAGAAATACAACCTTCTTCAGTGCAGGAAAAACTTCTGGAATATAGAACCTCAGATGGTTAAGCATAGATAGATATTTAGGGTTTCTAAACTTGATCGGAGTTCGGCTGTTATCATGGTTGCCAGAGAAGTAGTAGTTCTGGGTGTCAGAGTCTTGAAGTTGTTTGAGAACAGGTACATATGAAGCATTTAACCAACTAAAGTCTTCAAACTTTTGTACATCAACAGTCACTCCTCGGAAACTGTTCATGGTGAACCATGCCTTCATTGCAGCATAGTTCACCTCGTCAGTTACAAGGTGGAAGACGACCGTATCAGGATTCTTGGAATTCATAGCTGTTGAATTCACCACAACTGAAGTTGCAAGGATGTTGTCAGAAAATACACAGAAATGATACAGACCGGTGTCCACAAGTTTGGCAGCTACTTGCTTTTCTTCCTTGAGTTTTCTCTGCAAATTTGAACTTCTGAACCATTCAGCTGTTAACCGGACACCAAGGCAGTACAGACTTTTAGGGACTTCTTCAGCAGCTATTTGTCCATATTTTGAACTCTTCTCACTGAAGGAGTTCGTCTGTTCTTCAAGGCTTTGGATTTTAGCTTTCAGTCTCATAAACATGGTTGCACTATCATAGTGAAATTGCTGGGCTTGGTAAAGCAGAAGTGCCATATCCCGAATTGCATTTTCTGATTCTCTGTTCGTCAAGGGACTTCTTCTTGATGCAGCATTAGAAAGAAGCATCTGTGAGTTGCGGATTTGAGCGCTTAGTTCCCATGCAAACTGAAGGTTGTTGCTTTCTTTTGCAATTACGACAATTGCCTTAGCGAGAGAAATCTGATCATTAAGTTGTCTTGCCATTGATTCCGGCCTCAGCATTTCTTCAGTGATGTTGAGACCATCCCCAGTTCTATCATGTCTATATGGCCTCTGCAAAGAAATGAATAAGGGGACATATTCAGATTTCTCCATAAGCTCACAAGAGACTATCTGACAGAGGGAAAAACAAATTGCAGCTATTAAATAAATTAAAAGATCTCTACTGCAACAGGCTTCAGCATGAGTTACTAAATCCTTCCTCCAAAGATATGTAACTGTCTTGGTAGGTAAATAAGGAATCCAGCACCCAATTCCTATTGTTTAATGAAGGTACCACTACACACAAGTTACAGCACAGTATTATTCAGATCGGGCGGAACGTCATAAGAATTAATCTCTCATCGGCATTGGAATTATCACTAATCTCTAAATGGCACACAACCTATGGTGTTTTGTTCAGATTTCCACAATTATTTTCATTCTCAAAAGAGTAGAGGGACAGAATCACAGGAATAAGCATTAATAGTAGTATAGTTGTCTCATTTGAGGTGCATTTAAGCCCTAAAGACCATGGGCCTTTCTTAAATAAGGCGGCATCAAACAATAAGTACACCCGGCAAAGTGTTATATCAAATGCTATATGACCATCATAAACGAATAAGTTAGTGATTAAGACTATGAATTAGAAATTTATTATAGGAAAACTAAACACTAAGTTCAATAGAAACTTAAAATTGCATTGTATTGCATCTGGAAACAGATCAAAATGGTTTTTGAACTTCGTTGACATGATCTTTACTTCATATACGTCATTTCTTGTAAAAGAACTTCTACTATTGTTATTATTATTACTGTTATTTATATACATTAACTTACTTTTCTTTTATTTAGTATGATAATGACATGAATTGAGCTTGAATGATGAAGTGAAAATTCATATAGCCAACTCCAACTTGTCTGAGGCGTAATTGTTGTTATATGTCACTTATTGTAGTTTTTCCAATTCCTTCGTGTCTTGTTTTGGTAGACAATAGTTTTTCTTGCGCAACATATATATTTCTTCTTCTTCTTTTTTCCCTTGTTTGTGTTTTTTCACTAAAGCTGCTCTTTGGTCCCTCTCTTGTACTTGAAGCACCACAAGATTTTGGTGTCATTGTGCATTTTACACATTTTAAAATACTAAGCATTAATGGGGAACCTATTCAAGTTACTAGCATCACCAACAACTTTTTTTTCTTTTTCCACTCTGTTTTCAGTTAAGCAGATACCATTTTGGCCTAGAACAATGCAGCAAAGAATGTTACAACAACAACAATAGCAGCCCAGTAAAATTTCACAAGTATGTTGGCAATAAAAGAACACTACAAAGGGCAGCTCGGTGCACAAGCATCCCGCGTTCACATGAGGTCCGGGGAAGGGCCGCACCCCAAGGGGGTATGACGTAGGTAGCCTATTCTAATGGAAGTATCAGCAGATGATTCTACGGCTTGAACGTGAGAGACAACTTATCCGTTGCTCCAAATGGATAAATATCTATAGTTGAATGAAAAGCTTTAAGTTCATAAAAGTAAGATTGGGGAGGTCAGAGAAAAGAAAGGACAAAGAAGTATCATAAATTTCTGGACAAAGGTCCACGCGCGTAGAAAATTTTTTTCCAAAAAAGAAGTCGCCATAGAATCGGTAAATTCCAAAAACATTCCCAGATATTGTCAACACACGTTCTCTTTTTGTTTTTCTAACTTTCTTCTCCCCGATTAGGAAAATTTACGCTTTTACTAAGAAGCTTCTCCAATTGAGCTACTTCGCGTGTCTTTGACTATCACGGCTTGATAAAGGAATCACTTAAATAAAAATCAAATTATATCATAATGGTTAATGCTAAATTAAGAAAATGTGAAAGCCGTTAATTATATATAAATTGGACAACTATCGGTTTCATTTAATTCTTCAAGAAATGGGGGAGTACAATATGGATATTCAATTTAGGCACTAGCCAACACGTTTGGACATCCCAAAAGATTCAATTTGGTAGAAAGAGACTAAATAGTGCTATAATCTTCCATGTCCTAAAGTAGGATGTTTAACTTTTTTCTCTTTGTTTGTCATCTTACTCATCTTTGAAGCAGATTTAGTTGAGGCTGAGGGCATTAATTTGGAAGACCTTTATGGTACGATAATGTCTTACACAAGATCCGTCTTCTTTTTTCTTTTCATGGTCCTTTGACCAAATTTGCTTTTATCCATCAGTACCAAGAGTTTTTCACGATAGCCTAAACTCTAGAAAGGCAAATATGTCAGTTAGAAGCCTCAAAAGAAGTCAAATATTTTTAAACACTACCCATACCACATAAGATATCTTTCGGCTTTACAGCTTTTGCCAAAATCAAGACCTAACTCTCGTGGTAACTGAAATAACATCAAATTGGTTTACAAACCCAGCTACAAACTCACCCTCAAAGGCTAAATGTAGTCATGATTCTTTGATTAATCAATGAAATCATAATACAGCGCAAAAGTACTTCTTGACACTTCGTCCCAAGATAATAATATCAAAAGGTAATAGGAAATAGAAAAGTTGACAAAAATTATCTACTACTCCTAATTCGTTGTCAGGCACTAAAACACCAATGATAAGGGACTTTTGGGGGTGGGGTGGGGGGCGTTGATACATATCCTGACAGAATTGTGTGCTCTTCGATAAGAAAAAATTAATTCAAATTCACTTGGAATATACCTTTGGAAGAAATAAAAACTTAATACTTTACATTTTAAAACAAAACAAACATAAACCAGCCAGCATAAAGTAATTTTTGGATATAGAGGTAAATTCATTTTCCATCAGAAGTTTCACAATATTTCCAGGTTTTCCTTGTTGTTTCAGTAGATCAACATGCCCCTTAGTTGCTATATAGCCAATTCCTATGCCAAAATAACCATCATTTACCAGGTATTGCAATGACAAATACACCTAATAATGGTACAATATAATAACTAGATCTGGTGAATTGGTTGTATGGCCACCTAAGAGATCACATTGAAACAAAGAGCTATTTGGATCACAAATCAAAATCTATATAAATTAGGATGTAAAACAGAATATTGAGAACTCTAAATGGAAAACTGAGCAACCGAAAGCTTCAAATTCCATAACCGACACAAACTCATGTAAGTAATTCCACGGAAAAAAAGGATTTCTTAGCTTAAAAACAGAAGATAAAAATCAGCAATTTATAAATGCTATAACAATGAATATTACCTTAGTATAAACCAATCTAGACGATGAATCGCGAGTTTCTCTGCTGAGCAAAATGATGAGCAGCAATATAGCCAATCCACACACAGTTAACCAAAACACATTGGAGAATCGCCGCCTTACCGGCCGCCGGAAATCCGAGTTCCTCCTCCTCATTTTCCGGCGACTACTAACTAAAACAAAATTTCGAGTGTTTGTTCGGAGTAAATCTGCGAAACAGTGGCTTTACTAACAGTACACTTTGGGGAACAAATCAAAGATAATGGTGGAAGTTGAAGATTTGGGTAGAGAAGAATGATGTCAGATAGATCCACAACAACGCCGAATGTTGGATATGAAACGGTATTTTGAGTTCAATAATTTTTTTTGTTTACTAAATTTTGTCTTGAGAACCAGGAAAAAGAGAAAATAACTGCAAAATTTTGATATAATTGATAGAGACGGGGGTTTTGGATGTCACATTTGATAATTTATAGAAAAAATTATAAGAAAATACATACCATAATAAAAAATAACTCATATTTTTAAGTTTTAACTTAGCTAGCCAGTATTGTATGTATTTTAAAAGTACTAGCAAATTAAAAATTTATAGGGTTAATTTATGTTCTCACAAATATTGCATTCATTCTCTTTTCTTCTCACACCTTCTACATATGCTTTGAGGGATCTATTATTGTTTCTCTCATGTACCATCTGGTTGTAATGTAAGGAAATTGAAGAATAGAAGTTAATCATTGAAGGCTATTCAAAACTTTGCTTTTGACAATAGGATTTTTTGAGTTTATTAGTTATTTGGGTTGGGTGTTGTTCTAATTGATTGAAAATATCAAACGAGTTCAAAATTTCAATTTGAAGTGATTTTGAGTAGATTTAAATAATATTTGAGTTAAATTTTAGAAAAAATGCAAGGAAGAAGACGCGATCAGTTTTTTGTATAATTATGTATAATCTTGTATAATAATGTATATGGGTGTATAAACACATCTTATACATTATTATACATTTTTATATACCTTTATACAAACGTCTATATACGAACTTCTTCCACGATTTTCAGTTACAATTCTTGTTCAAAACAGTTCAAATCTCCATTAAATCACTTCAAATTTATATACAACCTCTTCATACTATTTCTAACAATTCTAAATACCACCCACTCCAAATTCTCACAAAATCAAATTCGGAATCTAAACCCACATATTTAAGCTTGCTAAAAATCTTATTTTCACCATTTAAATGGATTTTGTTTGTTGAACTAATATTTGAGTTATAGTTGTTGATTCGAAAATTAACTTAAAAGCTTGAGCAATCTTTTTTAAAAAATTAAATAGTAATTTTGAGAATTTATTGGAGTTGGATATAAAATCTTAGCCTATTATTTTTGGGTTAGTTAGTTGTAAATTGAAATATGAGCTATAAAATTGAAAAGTAGGGATCCCAATTGTTGATATCTAAAAATTTTCCTAATTTATATGGTGTTGTAGTTTTAGTTTTATGTTATTTTAAATATATATTTTATTTATTTAGTTTAGGGTTACTTTTCTTTAATTTTTTCTATTAAGAGGGTTGTTTGGTACCAAGGAAATTTATTATTTTGGTTCGCTTAAATATTTTTGAAAATATTTTTCTCATAAACGTATTTCCTTTCAAATGAAAATATTTTCTCTATCAAGAGAATGAGAAAATATTTTCTAAAAGTCTTTCTCAACCTTGACACTTGTATTTCTCATCCCACCAATCCACGCCCACCCCACCCATCCCAACCTCAACCCTCACCCCCATTCCCACCTTCCTACCTCTATGTGACGACCCAACCCATCGTTTCGTGAGTAACCACCTCGTTATTCTCATTTTCTGCTTCATTATATTTCATTATCACTATTGGGTGCGTTAGAATGTAATTGGAGTGACTTTATTAAGAGATGAGACGCTTAGTATCTTTTATGAAGACTTAAGTTGGAAAAGTCAACGAGATGTTGACTTGTGAGTTAGAGGACTCAGAATTGAATTCCGATGGTTCGGTTAGCTTTGGATGATGATTTAAGGATTAGGAGCACAATAAGAAGTAATTTGGAGGTCTGGTGAACAAGTTAGCCTATTTTGGAGAAATTAGTATTTTAGTGAATTCCGGTTGATAGATGACATTTTGATCCGAGAGTCGGAATGAAATTTCAAGAGTTGCAGTAGCTTCGTTAGGTGATTTTGGACTTGTCCGCAAAATTTCAGGTCATTCGGACGTCGTTTGGTTGGGTTTCTGATCGAATGTGATATTTGGAAGAAATTGATAAACTTAGGTTTGAATCTATAATGAATTAATGGTTTTAGTATTATTTGACGTGTTTTGATGATTGGAAAAAGTTCGTATGATGTTTTGGATTAGGTTGGTATTTTTGGTTGAGGTCCTGAGGGCCTCGGGGTGATTTCGGATGATTTTCCGGGAAGTTTGGACTTATGAAATTATGCAGAAATTACTGAATTTGTGCAGGAAGAATTAAGCCATCGCGTTCGCGTGGTCTTGGTCGTGTTCGCGTAGGCATGAAGTGATTGCTCATCGCGTTCGCGGAGCAGGTTCGCGTTCGCGTAGAGGAATTTGGAGGCTTGGAAAAAATAAGCATTCGCGTCGCGAAGGTGATGACGCGTTCGCGAAGCTTTGGAATTCTACTGATCGTGTTTGCATAAATGGTAACGTGTTCGCGTAGTCCAGGAGGTCTGGCCATCGCGCTTGCGGAGGGGTATCACGCGTTCGCGTAAGAGGGCGTGAGAGCCCAGTCCATTTTGATCATCACGATCGCGATGGGATGGTCGCGTTCGCGTAGTAGCGGGATAAGATGCATCGCATTCACCGGGAATTCTACGCGTTCGCGTAGAGTAAATTTGAGTCCAAGGAATTTTGGCCTTCGCGTTCGCGTGACTAAGGTCGCGAACGCGATGGAGAACTTACATGTCTGGGGCAGAATGTTAAAAACATTTCATCCGTGAATCCAAGCTCATTTCCACCATTTTTGAGCGAGCTTAGGAGCATTTGTCTAGGGTTTTGAAGGGGTTTCGACTAGGAATCGTTGGAGGTAAGTTTTATGTGTTAATTGAATGTTTTTATTGAAGAATCATGCTTGAAATTCATGAAAACATAGCAAACTTTTGAGAAATTAGGGCTTGGTGCAAAAGCTCTAAATTTGGGATTTTAGCGGTCATTTGTGGTCTCATTTTGGAGTTCTTGGTATGTACGGACTCGTGGCACAACGAGGATTCCATAAATGTGAATTTCAATTTTTTTTGAGATGTGGCCCCGAGGCTCGAGTTTTTCCAATTTCGTGTTTTTGAGTATTTTTCGAGTTATTTCGATTTGGTTGTGTCCCATTAGCATGTTGTGATATATTTGCCCTAATTTTGGATAGATTTGACATGCGTGGAGGCTGGTTTGAGGGGAAAAGGCATCGCGGGCTAGAGTTTTTGCCGGTTCGAGGTAGGTAATGCTTGTAAATGATGTCCTGAGGGTTTGAAACCCCGGACTTGCACATCATAGTATTGTATTGTGGTGACTTGCATGCCAGGTATGAGCGTGGGGTAGAGCACCATTGAGGATTGTGACTTGGTCCGTCCCGGTTGTTAATTTTACGGCATATTTGATAAAGAATTATAGATTGTTATCATAAATTGGGCTTATTGTTATACTTGGGTTTCGTGCCAAATTATTTGAAATCTTTTGTGAATTTCCATCACTATTATCCTCAGTAATTGAAATATTATCTGAATTCAGTCCAATTGAATTATATTATTTTGTGAACTCAGCTATGTTTATACTCAACTCGAGATTTAAATAATATTTAAAATGTCAATGAGCTGAGCACTATTGTTTTACTTAAGCCCAAGAGACTTATGACTATTTTCTGGACTGATTGAGGTCGAGGGCCATCTGTGAGGATATGTTGAGTGATGTGAGGAGGCTTTCAGGCCTCGAGTATTATGTGAGGGGGCTTTTAGGCCTCATGTGTGATGTGTGAAGACTTTCAGGCCTATTGATATAATGCTTGGGTTGTAGGAGCCCCTCCGGCGTCTGTATACACCCTGAGTGAGTGCAGGGTACCCAGGTGAGTTGGGAGTGGGCTCGAGAGGCCGTTGTTTGTGTCATGTGAGTTGGGAGTGGGCGCGAGAGGTTGTTGTTTCTGTCTGGTGAGTTGGGAGTTAGCCCGAGGGACTAATTTTGTGTCTTTGTGAATTGGGAGTGAGCCCGATGGGTTGTTGTTGTGTGCTGGTGAGTTGGGATTGAGTCCGTGGGGCTAATACTATACTGGGATTTGATATATAGCCGACGGGAAAACTTTTGATTATTCCTTAATTGTTGAAATTGTTGTTTCCACTATTTTAAAAAGAGAATGAACTCATACCTTATGATTTTTATGGTATAATTGATTTTACTACTTGAGATAGCATTATATTTCAGATATTTTTATAAAGGATTTTCATGGAACTACTGATTCTCGTAAGAGTTGTATCGTACTTTATAGCATGATGTAGTTGTGAGCACGTGATTTTTGCCTTACTTGAGAAGTACTCCCAGAAAATTCAAAAATAAAAATAGTTTCGTGTTGGGCATGATTTTTGTGATTTTGTGCTATTTTATCTTTTTGTGTGCACGTTTATTTATTTAAATTAAAAATACAAAAAATATATGCTAAGTTTTGCATTTTTAGTGTTTGATATCGAAGTCATGTGATTTACATTTTTAGGTGATATGTAATTGTGTACGTTAATTGTAGTAAAAAATAGCGGTGTTATAGGTTAGTATATATACATATGTGTGTATATATATATATATATATAATATATATATACATATATATATATATATACACATACACATATAGTACATCATGAAGATCCGATCTGGGCCAAAACTTAGTCTAAAAACCAGGCCCAAACGAATTTCCTCTAATCCAGCCCAAATACCCGTCCAAGCTTCAGCCTGTGTAACGCTTGATCGGGACCGTTGGATTTTATTATCCAACGGCCCAGATTAATCCTTTAATTCCAAAATACATTCATCCTATGACTTGACCAAACGACACCGTTTGGTTTAAGTGAGAAGATCCTGATCGTTGATCAAGTTTGATCCAACGATCAGGATTTAACTTCTCAAATCATATATAAGGCTCATTCCACACCCCGCCCCCCCAAGCCAGACCCCCCCTCTCCCTTCATCTCCCTCAGGAGCTCTCAAAAACGCCGCCCTCCTCCGCCGTACTCCGCCTGCCGGAAATCGCCTCACGGCGGTTCCGGTAGGCCAATCAAACCCAAACCAACGCCAAACCTTCCCCTCACCTCCCCCATCACGAACCCGGCCTCCACTAACCTCGAATCATGCCGGAGCTCCTCGAATCTTCATTTGAAGATTCGAGTCAAACTCGAACCAATGCCAAATCACCCCAAACTCACCCCAAACCCTCACATGGCCTCCCTCGTACCCCCGCCGGCTTTCGTTTGCCTCGAATCCAACCAGAAATGCAAAAGCCCCAAATCCGAGCCCAAGAACCCTAGAATTCCAAGATTAGGGATTTTGTCCGAGTTTAAGAATTTGGAGTCAATAGGCTCTAATTGGAGTGTTTTTCGTTCGAAAAACACTTCAATTAAAGCGTGTTCACTTCAAAAATGCAATCTCAAGTCCGGGAAGCCTCTGAGTTTGTTCGAGTTCGGATTGCCTTCGTTAGGTATTTCAATCTTCTTCTGTTTTTAGTGGTTTGTGTGTTCTTTGTTAGTTTCAATTGGTTTAATTTTCTTCTTGGCCGTCCTTAGTTGTCATTTCTTCTCCAAGACCTTTTGTTTTGGTCAATTGTTTTCTGTATCGCTTAGTTGAATGTGTTAGTTATAGGATACGAACTCGCGTCGATTAGCGTCGTCGAATAGTTAACTTCGCATATGTCCGGCATTCGTTGAATTTTCAGAATCATTGTTAGCCAATTAATCTGTTATCATTGCTACGTGTTGTAGTGGATTAGATGTCATCTTCTAATTACCTAGGTTGAGTTATTTGAATTACCACACAGTAATTAGCATTCCTGGATTGAATGGGACTGTTTGATTGGTTTGAAACTGAAGTTATGATTCAAATTAAGCTAACTAGGGAATCAGGGTTCAACACTTAGAGTATTTGGTGCCCTGCACATGAGGCTAGTCAGTGGAATCCACTGTCACAGCAGAGCAGCCCACCAGTGCCCTGCACTTACCAATTTTTAATTATGAAAACCCCATACTTAGACATGGTTTAGTGGGTTGGACAGAAGGAGGATGGGCAAGGGGCTGTTCTGCAGAATCTGGGTGTCCTAGGTGTTGTTTTTGGTTATAAATAGATAGACATTGATACCTAAAAGGATATATTCAGACAGACATTAGAGAGTACCTGGAGAAGACTTGAGAGTATCTGGAGAGCAAAGAAAACAGTCACACTGGAGAGTAATAGCTGAAGAGAAAAATAGGCAGCAGAGACATTTTTTGATATACACATACAAAGTCACAGATAGAGAGAAAAAGGGAGAGAAGTCACTGTTTCATTGATTTTGTTGGCTACTGTTCCGTGTGCTTTGAGTCAATAGCTGAGTGTGTGGTCATTTGGTTGCTTGTTTGTCTTGTGTTGGTAGTGCTGAGCCATTGTTGTAGTTGGTTCAGTAGTTGAGTGTTGTGATAGCTCGAGTATTTGCTGCTGGTTCACTTGATTGCTGCCATTGTTAGTGTTTGCTATTGGTTTAGTTGAGGGCTGCCATTAGTTGTTGTTGCTGTGGTGTTCATTTGGTGCTGTTTGGTCAGTAGTGTTGTTGCTCTTGGTCGTTTGTGTTGCTGGCTGGTATGTTGTGTTGCTGCCTGGGTTGATTTGGTGCTGTTGTTCCATTGTTGATTGCTGGCTGGTCTATAGTATTGCTGCCTGGGTTGGTTGTTGCTGTTGTTTCATTATTTTTGTTGGTTGTTGGTCTATTTGATTGCTGGTCTATTGGTTACTGGTTTACTGTTGCTGTTACTGTTCCTGTTACTGTTGCTGCATTGCCATTGCTCACTCTTCCTTGTTCTTCCGCATTCCAGGTACACACCTCTGTTATTGTAGTTCCTTGGTTCGAAAAGAATGAAGTTTGAAGCTTATGCATAAAGTCTATTGAAACATGTAGTCGTTTAAAGTTCTCCTGTTTAATTACATTCTGTTATTCTTCAATTAAGCTTGTATTGCTAGTCTTGGTTATGGAAAAGTGTAGCTAGGCCAAAGATACACTGTCGTTAGATAAGCACGTAAACCTGAATTAGTCCGTTGTATCTCTATTCAATCTTCTCTGCTCGTGTGTGCAATCTCCAAATCTGTTAACGTTAGACCTTATGCTAAAAGCAAGATTAGCTAGGGAGTTGTTACTCAACGGAATGACGTAATTAGATTAAAAGAGTCGGGGGCGCATTTCATGTGACCCGACCCCAATTTTGGGCAAGAGTAAACAAAGCATGTCAGGAACCACAGGCGCATCTCATGTGGTGTGGTTCGTAGCAAGTTTTAAATAATTTGGAATCAACTCTTAGGTAAAATACGGTGGGATGTAGTTCGCTTTAGGTTTGAATCAAAGGTGCGCCTCACCCAATAGTTACACTAATCACACAGCCTTCATAAATGTACATATAAAATACTTAGATTTTGAGATGCGTCGTTTCTTAACGAATATCACGCCCTTCTCAACAGTGTAAATAAGTAGTCGATCCGGGCGCATATTTTAGTTCTATCTTCTTAAATACGGGTGTGCATTTCATGCGACCCGAATCCAAACCTCGAAATGTTGAATAAGAATATGTCGAGGATCCGGGTGCATTTCATGTGACGTGATTCGAAAGCATATTTTTAAGCAACTTTCTCTTTCGTAAATCATAACCAATAATAAAAGCGGTAAAGGGATATTAACTTGCACTAAGTACATAATTGTAAAAGCAGATAGATAAGCCAAACACGACAGTTGAGCGACCGTGCTAGAACCACGGAATTCGGGAATGCCTAATACCTTCTCCCGGGTTAATAAAATTCCTTATCCGGATTTCTGGTTCGCGGACCGTTAAATAGAGTCATTCTTTTCCTCGATTCGGGATTTAACCGGTGACTTGGGACACCATCAATCTCCCAAGTGGCGACTCTGAAATAATTAAAATAAATCCCATCTCGATTGTCCTTTAATTGGAAAAACTCTTTGCATCCTCGCGGGTGCGTAAAAAGAGGTGTGACAGCTCTGGCGACTCTGCTGGGGACTTCTTTAGAATTCGAGCTCGGAATAACTGTTGTGTTTGGCATATTTTATTATCTGATTTTTTTACATGTTGGCATCAATGTGCAAAATGTTGTTTTTACCGCTTTGATATTGTTGTGAACTGTACATATAAATTGTGCCGGAACCAATCTCCTCTCTGAGTCGTCTAAATCATGAAGAAGGGTGCACTTCGTGTGACTTCTTTTCTGTATAGCGTCTAATTCCCATTTTAGAACGAGGTTTGGATAAGTTGCAAAACCGGTGAAGCTTCTGTATTCCCGGGTTGCTGCCTCCTCCTCGGCTCGAGCTGTCCGCTCGGGTAAGCCAAGTCTAGAACAGATAAACCCAAGTTTTTAAACCTAGAATAACAAAGCTTCATGCCGGATCCCTAGTAGGAAACGTTTATTTGCATCATGTCGCATTTTGGCTTAGGGGACTCAACACAGGGGTTGGGTCCGTCTAGGACAGGTGACCTGAAATGAACAGACTATCCTGCTGCATCCTGTTTGTCTTGCGCATTTATCTGTTATAGACTTGCATGCTGACCGGCTTTAGAGATTAAAAAAAAAAAAAAAAAAAAAAAGAAAAGAAAAAAATGTGTTTTGATAGAAATAGCTTATTTGTTTTCCTTTAGTAAAATGAATAAATAAATGATGTCGTTTGTTTCGTCAAAACCGAACTACGTGGGTTTGATTCTCATTGGATGTGAGATACGTAGGCAACCTCCATCAGGTCCAACTTCACCTTTGAAAAATGGCTGAAAAATCAAAACTAACTTCTGTACTAAATAAGTCGGTGACGCTGTTTTTAAAAAAATAGCCGAATGTTCCCGAAAGGGACGCCGGAAGGCTAATTTCATATAAACGGCCACCTTTGGGTCAATTTTGATTTCGATCAATTTACCCCACAGCCTTAAAAGCCTTCGTCCCCGAGACGTTGAAAGGTCGTGATTGAAAACTGATTTTTTTATTTTAGCAAAACAAAGTTGTTTTCTTATTTAAATCACCTTAATAAATGTGCAGGATGAGCACGAATCAGAATAAATCATTTTCGATCTTTAGTGAGGTCCCTCAACAGCTCCGTATATGGTGGAACGATCTGGAAGACAGTAGCAAAAAGGTAGTAGGGAGAATTTTGGGAGGTTTTGGTTGATCTGTTGAATATCGAGCCAAGGGAGGACATCATCAAGGCACTGGTATCTTTCTGGGATCCGACCCGCAATGTGTTCCGTTTTGTTGACTTTGAATTGACGCCCACATTAGAGGAAATTGCGGGCTATGCAGGACTTAATGGGAAATTAAGAGGGCAATACCTGCTCTCACCAAGACCGGTATCTCCACATGGGTTTCTGGATTTGCTGAGCATTAGTCGGAAGGTGAAAAATGATGATCTGCTGAAAGGGTGTTGCGATCTTCAATTCTTATATCAACGGTACGGCACTCCTCGGGGTTTTGAAGAGTCAAACCTTGGACTGACTCACGCAGGGAATAGAACCAAGTGGGAGGCCAGACGAATTCTAGCATTCCTAACGACATTCTTGGGGGTTGTGATTTGTCCGCGTGAAGATAAGAAAATAGAGATAAGTCTGGTAGGAATAGCCGATGTTGCAATCAAAAGGCTACCAGCACTGTGGTCCCTTTGGTTTTGTCCGAAATTTATCGAGCCTTGACTGTATGCCGAGAAGGGGGCAATTTCTTCCAAGGTTGCAATCTGTTACTCCAATTATGGATGCAAGAACACCTCCATCACCGAACACAATACATGAACCATGGGTTGACCGGAAAAACTGTATCAGGGGTTTCGAAGAACGGATGATGGGTGCTGTATTCCCTGAAGGCGTCGAGGCATGGCTTGCACTACTGAGCTCAATAGAAGCCGATCAGATTGAATGGGCATTCGGGTGGTTACCCGATACTGAAGTAATATATATGGCAGCCGAGGAGTGTTATATCCTTCTGATGGGGATCCGCAGTGTCCAACCATATGTCCCTCGCCGTGTATTACGTCAACTAGGAAGGTTTCAGGTTATTCCTACCGATCAAGACCTAAGGAAGTACGCCATTGAGTTGAGCCCGGGAGTTGTCTTCCCCGAAGAGAAGGTTAGAAGGCTGTGGCACGAATGTCGGTTCCTCGAGCCTAAAACCATGGTCCGGGAGCTATCTAAAGGAGAGGTGGACCCAAAGTACAACGTGTGGTTCGGGAAAAGATTTCAGATTCGTCGGAAATGTTCTAAAAGAGCCCATATCCAACAATTCACGGAAGATTCACGGGAACAATGGGATTGGTTAGCAAAGGAGGAGGGATACAGGACGAAGATTGGCAGGATAGAACAGCAGGTCCGGGACCTCCAATTCGAGAAGAACATGCAAGCCGCCACCGACGAAGGAGACAAAAAGAAGTTGGCACAAGAAAATGACTTCTTGAGAGCTCAAATCCAGCAAATGAAAAGAGATGCCTGACAGACAGTCGAGGAGTCGGGCCGACGAAAAATTGATAAGGGGTTTGAGAAGCCAAGTCACCGACATCCAAAGAGAATTGGACGAGTCAAAAGCCCAAATAACGAGGATCCGTGCTAGTTGGAAAAAGGAGGCACATCAACATGCACTTCACCTAAAGCAAGTAGAAGAAGATTACACCGATATCATCACTAGCCTGAGGGAAGCAAATGTTGTCCTTAGGGAGCGGGTTTTCAAGCAAGCCCAAGATGCCAGAACGGACCTCGACCGCTGCCACAATTTGATGGCCCGACTGCAAGGACAAGTGGATAGGCTCCTAGATCAAGTCACCAACAATGCTCGAAGATTGGGGGCGAAAAACCAGCAAATAGAGCGGCTACTCGGAGAAAGGGACATGATCAAGGATAGAATTGGAGAAATCGGGCACTATGTCACCATGAAGTGCCTAGCTTGTGAACGAATGCCCCGCGCCGACCTTTTCGCTTCAATTATGGGTTATGTTCATCGGATCATGGAAGAGTTGAGGGAACTGCACAAGGACCTCACACCCAGGCCCGCGGCAAGGCCGAATGATGCCTCGCGGGCCCCCAGGAATTTTAGAGCAGTGGACCTTTGATTAAAAATGTATTTTTGAAATATTGAGTCAAGCTAGTTGGAATTTTTATCTTTACTTTCCCAAGTCAAGCATTTTCTTTTGTTTCGCTGATTTTTGTAAGACGTGTTTTGTAACTACACGGTTTTATTTGATACAAAAGTTACTGAATTTTGCCACAATCTTGTTGCCAGAACTACGCTCGGTCTGATTCACGCGGGGCCGTGATACGTAGGCAATCCACATAAGATTCGACCACCACTAAAAAGAAAGAAAAAGAATCCAAAGGTTAAATAACAATAAGGCTTGCAAAGATAGTCGAAAAAGAAAAAAAAAGGAAAAAGAAAAAGAAAAAGAAAAAGAAAAAGGGCCGGAATGACGCATGTTAAAGAATACACGTAGAAAGGGTTATTTTGGTTAGGTGCATTGCATCCAACGTGCTATAACATATCTGTCAAACTCGATGAACTAACAAGTTTGTTGCGTATTCCAGAAAGTTTAGCAGTTGGTTTGACAGAATATACTGGCCAGCCATCACTACCGTACTAGATCCAAAGGACCGGTTACAGTAAGCATGTCGAGTTCTGGCAAGAGTCTCGAGGAAGAAAAATCCGAGCTACAAATCATGAAAGAAGAGGTAGATCGGTTAAAACAACAGATAACAGAGATGCACCTGGCCTGGGCCAGGGAACAGTCTTCACCAAACCGCCCTACTCTCGCCTCAGCTCCGGAACATCCGCCCATCGATCCTTCAACAAGCGCCCCGAGCTATCCATACTTTCAGGGGGAAAATCCATATGCCACCCACATTCCGCCAGCCAAACCAAATCCTCCTCCAGTCACCCCTGTTTTTGTAGCACCTCCACCTGCTTCTCTGCAAAGGCCGGCCAGCGAGCCATATGTTCAGATCCATGACAACTCTTACTATCCTCCAGAGCCTACTTTCAGGGCTCCTGAACCACAATCACATACACCTCACTGGGATAATCCGGCAGAACCGGAAAAACACTTCCAAAGTTCGGAACACGAGGAAGTTGTCAGAAAAGTTAAAAGCCTGGAGCAGTCCTTCAGGAACATGCACGGTTTAGGCAACCAGGTCAGCGTCGCCTATAAGGATTTGTGTCCATTTCCGGACGTCCAGTTGCCAGCAGGATTTAAAATGCCCAAATTCGACCTATACGAGGGGCATGGTGACCCGGTGGCCCACCTGCGGGGGTTTTGCAGTAAAATGAGAGGGGCCGGAGGACGGGACGAGCTTCTGATAGCCTACTTCGGCCAGAGTCTGGGAGGATCGGCGTTGGAGTGGTACACTAGACAGGATCCCAGTAGATGGTTTACGTGGGATGATTTGGCTCAAGCTTTTATCGGCCAGTTCCAGTACAATCTCGAGATAATCCCCGACCGCCTATCATTGCTAAAATTAGAGAAGAAGCCTGCTGAAAGCTTCAGGGAATTTGGTTTCCGATGGAGGGAACAGGCGGCCAGGGTAGATCCGCCGATGAGAGAGAGCGAGATGGTGGACTACTTCTTGCAGACATTAGAGCCCACCTACTTCGGACATCTGGTAACGTCCGTAGGCAAATCATTCACTGAGGTGATAAAAATGGGGGGTATGATCGAGGAAGGTTTGAAGGCCAACAAGATCATGAGTTACTCAGCACTGAAAGCCACCACTCAAGCTATCCAAAGTGGTACTGGAGGAGTACTGGGGAAAAAGAGGAGAGAGGAAGTTGCGGCCGTCGAGTCCGGGGCATGGTTCAGAAATCGAGGCCCCGCACCCCAATATAGCCCACCCCAACCTCACCACCAAAATTACTCCCACAACCCGTATAGCCACCCGCAACATTACTATCCCGCACTCGATCCCCATTTCATCGTCCACCAGTGCACGGTCCTATTCTGCGCACCTCCCGTTCGTGCACCGTGGCGTGCACCGAACCCCCGAACAATCATCCACCCCCACGAGCTTACGAGAAACCCCTCGGGCGCGAGTTTCCGTCCGAACCGGGCATTCGGGGGCGACAGGGCGCCGAGGCCAAAGACTTTCACTCCGCTTAGGAGAGTCTTACACTAGTCCGTTCCACCGGTTAAAGCAGGTAGGGTTGCTGAATCCGGTTGAAGCTAAGCTGGCCAAACCCTCTTCCGAAGAACCTGGACCATTCAGTAAATTGTGCCTACTGCTCGGGATGTCCGGGACATGATACGGAAAAGTGTTGGAGGCTGAAGACGGCCATCCAGGAGCTCATTGACACCCGCAGGATCGAGGTCCGGACTCCAACAGAGCCCAACATCAACCAAAACCCGCTTCCAACTCATCACGAGGCCAATATGATCGAGTTGGTACGGGCGGAGGAAGGAAAGGAGAAAGCCTCTCGGACTGTAACGATGATTAAGTCTAGCGGGGCAGGAACGAGAAAAGGGCCAGGCCGTGATGAGTCGCCCGGTTGCAAGAAAGACATACCGGGAGAGTCGGAAGCGGGAAGGAAAGTGTGAACGAAGTACGGGGAAGCCGGCGAAGATAGTTGTACCAGGGGCGACAATCAAGCCCATCTCGACGGTAGCAGAGGCGTCCGAATGGATCCTTTCATCATCCAGCTGGCAACACAGCGTTGCCAGTAACTGATAGCCGGGCAGTCCCATGGAATTATGCTCGGATTACAACGACCTACGGAGGAAAGGAGGTGAAAGAGGAAGTTTGTGAAGCCCGAGGGTTGACCCGCTCGGGGAGATGTTTTGCCCCCGCGGAATTGAGGAAGACCACTCCGGCGGTATTGAAAAAGCCGGTCACCGATGAGAGGCAGAAGAATTCTTGAAAAAAGATGAAGGCCGCATGACTACTCTGTCTTAGAGCGAGTTAAAGAAGACTCCGGCGCGAAATATCATTGCTATCCTGGCTGATACATTCGAAGAACATCGGCAAGCCTTGATGAAAGTCTTGAATGAGGCACATGTACCGGATAAAATCTCGGTGAGCCATTTGGAGAAGATCACCGATCGGATCTTCGAAGCAAATCGGATCACCTTCACCGATGACGAGTTGCCTGAGGAAGGCACTGAGCATAACATGGCTTTATATCTTACGGTGAAGTGTGAAGAGGCGGTGGTTACCAAAGTCTTGGTCGATAATGGGTCCAGTGCTAACATTTGTCCTCTCTCTACACTGGGCAAATTAAAAGTAGACATCGGCGGGGTACGCGAGAACAGGGTATGTGTTCGAGGGTTCGACGGAGGAGGTAAAGCGTCGGTTGGTGACATAGTGCTAGTCTTGACAATTGGGCCAGTGGAGTTCACCATGGAATTCCAAGTGCTGGACATGGTGGTGTCATATAACCTCCTAATAGGGCGACCATGGATTCATGCCGCAAGAGCAGTTCCATCCAGCTTACACCAGCTCGTCAAGTTTGAATGGGACCAGCAGGAGATCGTCGTCCATGGAGAGAACGATCCACAATCAGGCACCATCATTCCCTTTGTTGAAACAGAAGAAGATGTTGGGCCGTGGGTATATCAGGTCTGCGATGTGGTGTCCGCCAACCGAGTTCCGGAAGGGGAATGCATTCCCGGAGACAGAACAATTACTGCGGATGTCATGGTGGCGCATGAAATGTTGAGACATGGTTTCATACCCGGTAAAGGTCTAGGTGCATCTCTGCAAGGAATCATACAACCGGTATCGGTGGTCGAGAACTTGGGAACCTTCGGCTTGGGATTCCAGCCAACCTCAGAGGACATCCGGCGAGCAAAGAAGAGTAAGCAGAAGACATGGGTGCTCTCAAAACCTGTTCCACGCCTTTCCCAATCTTTTGTCAGGTCCGGAGAAAGAGGATATCCCGCGACAAAGATTCCCGGTCCTACGATCAGGCCAGATGAAGAGTTCTTCAGGAAGTTCGAGGACCTATTCACAGATGTATGTATGCTCGAGGACGGTGAAGGATCTAGTCACGCCGAGATACAATTTGTGGGACCTAAGGCAAAACTGAATAACTGGAAGGCTACTCCTCTCCCTGTCCGGAAGGAGTCTTGGTAGTTTGTCTTGGATTGTTTTTCTTTTCGAAATTTTGTGTTGGGGGTTTGTCCCCGGAGTAAAATCCCGTTGTTTTAGTTCATTTTTGATTTAAGTTTGCAGTTTGTTTTCCCTTTGTACAACTCCCATCAATGAAATTTGGTTCCTTCGTGTCTAATTTTGTTTATCTTTTCTTCTTTTTACTTTTCTGAACAGCTTTCTTGCAACTGATCTTAATGATATGGCGTGCTTAAAGATTAATCAACCCGGTCTAGAAAGTCAATCGGGTTTGGAAATAATAACGCATGAAATAAGAAGTGACGAGAGTGAGTCAGAGTACGGCGATGATGAAGCCGTAGAAGAAATCGGTGAAGAATTAAGTCACTTCGAGGAAAAACCCAAACCGAATTTAAATGATACTGGGGCCGTTAATCTAGGGAATGCGGATGACGTCAAAGAAACCCGGATAAGTGTCCATGTTGAACCCAATCTGAGAGAAGAATTGATCAAAACACTCATGGAGTTTAAAGATATTTTCGCATGGTCGTACGACGACATGCCGGGACTCAGCACTGATCTAGTGGTTCATAGATTACCCACTGATCCGGCATATCCTCCCGTCAAGCAAAAGCTGCGGAAATTCAAAACGGAGATGAGTGTGAAGATTAAGGAGGAGGTAACCAAGCAGTTGCAGGCGAAAGTCATTCGTGTCACTCGATACCCTGAATGGTTAGCTAACGTAGTACCGGTGCCAAAGAAAGACGGAAAGATCAGAGTATGCGTGGACTATCGCAATCTCAACAAGGCAAGTCCTAAGGATAATTTCCCGCTTCCCAATATCCATATCCTGATTGATAATTGCGCCGGACGCGAAATTGGATCCTTTGTGGACTGTTATGCGGGATATCATCAGATTTTGATGGATGAAGAGGACGCAGAAAAGACGGCTTTTATCACGCCGTGGGGGACTTATTGCTACTGAGTGATGCCGTTTGGTTTGAAGAATGCAGGAGCAACATATATGAGGGCGATGACTACGGTATTCCATGACATGATACACAAGGAAATTGAGGTGTACGTGGATGACGTGATCATAAAGTCTAGGCGTCAAGAAGACCATGTTGCCGACCTCGGGAAGTTCTTTCAAAGACTTCGAAGGTACGACATCAAGCTCAATCCGGCCAAATGCGCATTCGGAGTTCCATCGGGAAAGCTGCTAGGATTCATCGTCAGCCGACGGGGCATTGAGTTGGACCCCTCCAAAATTAAGTCCATCCAGGAGTTGCCCCCGCCGAAGAATAAAACAGAGGTAATGAGTCCGTTGGGAAGGTTGAATTACATCAGTAGGTTTATTGCCCAGCTTACGGCAACCTGTGAACCCATATTCCGCCTATTGAAGAAAGACGCTGCGATAGAATGGACGGCAGAATGTCGAGAAGCGTTTGACCGGATCAAAGGGTATCTGTCGAATCCACCCGTACTAGTTCCGCCTGAGCCAGGTAGACCCCTGATTCTTTATCTGACGGTTTTGGAGAATTCGTTCGGCTGCGTACTGGGCAACATGATCTTACTGGCAGGAAGGAACGGGCCATTTACTATCTCAGTAAGAAATTCACGATCCACGAGGTCAAGTACACTCATCTAGAAAAGACATGTTGCGCCCTGACTTGGGTAGCCCAAAGGCTGAAACACTACTTGTCTTCTTACACCACTTACCTCATTTCGCGCCTGGATCCGTTGAAGTATATTTTCCAGAAACCTATGCCTACAGGGAGGTTAGCAAAATGGCAAATATTACTTACGGAGTTCGACATCATATACGTGACAAGGACGGCTATGAAAGCTCAAGCCCTGGCCGATCACTTAGCTGAAAATCCCGTTGATGACGAATACGAACCTTTGAGGACGTATTTTCCAGATGAGGAAGTATTGCAGATTGAAGGGTTAGAACCAACCAAGGATCCAGGATGGAAGCTCTTCTTCGATGGAGCGGCAAACGCAAAAGGAGTCGGAGTAGGGGCTGTGCTCATATCTGAAACAGGACATCATTATCCTGTTACTGCTCAACTGCGTTTTCATTGTACCAATAATATGGCTGAGTACGAGGCATGTATCTTGGGGTTGCGATTAGCGGTGGACATGGATGTACGGGACGTCTTGGTCTTGGGGGACTCGGACCTTCTGGTACATCAGATTCAGGGAGAATGGGAAACCAGAGATTTAAAGCTTATCCCGTATCGTCGGTGCTTGCATGATCTGACCAAGCGCTTTCGATCAGTAGAATTCAGACACATCCCAAGAATGCATAATGAGGTTGCCGACGCTCTAGCTACTTTAGCGTCGATGCTACATCACCCGGACAAGGTTCGTGTCGATCCATTACACATCCATGTCCGGAATCAACATGCTTATTGTAATGTGATAGAGGAAGAGGTAGATGGTGAGCCATGGTTTCATGATGTCAAGGAATACCCCAGGTTAGGAGTATACCCAGAGCAAGCAACTGGAGATCAAAAGCGAGCTATTCGGCGGTTGGCGAACGGATTTTTCCTTAGTGGAGGGGTGCTATACAAAAGGACCCCAGATTTGGGATTGTTGAGATGTATAGATGCAAGTCGAGCCACAACAGTTATGACGGATATACACTCGGGAGTTTGCGGACCACACATGAGCGGATACGTATTGGCAAAGAAGATCCTTCGAGCAGGATATTATTGGCTCACTATGGAGCGGGATTGTATAAGTTTCGTGCGAAGATGCCATCAGTGTCAGATACACGGAGATTTGATTCATTCTCCGCCGACCGAATTGCATACAATGTCCGCACCATGGCCGTTTGTCGCATGGGGTATGGATGTTATTGGACCTATTGAGCCTGCCGCTTCCAACGGTCATAGGTTCATTCTGGTAACGATTGATTATTTTACCAAGTGGGTGGAGGCCAAAACATTCAAATCAGTGACCAAGAAGGCGGTAGTGGACTTCGTACACTCCCACGTCATTTGTAGGTTTGGAATTCCAAAGATGATCATTACAGATAACGGTGCAAATCTTAACAGTGGATTGATGAAAGAGGTATGTCAACAGTTCAAGATTACACACCGAAATTCCACACCGTATCGCCCAAAAGCAAATGGTGCGGTCGAGGCAACAAACAAGAACATAAAGAAGATATTGAGGAAAATGGTAGAAGGATCTAGACAATGGCATGAAAAGCTACCATTCGCGCTGTTGGGTTATCGCACTACCGTCCGGACTTCGGTAGGTGCAACTCCTTACTTGTTGGTATACGGGACCGAAGCAGTAATACCAGCAGAAGTTGAAATCCCATCCCTCCGAATTGTCGCTGAAGCCGAGATTGATGATGACGAGTGGGTCAAAACCCGATTAGAGCAATTGAGCTTGATCGATGAAAAGAGATTGACAGCAGTATGTCACGGCCAATTGTATCAAAAGAGAATGGCGAGAGCATATAACAAGAAGGTACGTCCCGGGAGATTTGAAGTGGGACAGCATGTGCTGAGGAGAGTTCTACCACATCAGGCCGAGGCGAAAGGCAAGTTCGCTCCAAATTGGCAGGGACCATTTGTGGTGACTAGAGTATTATCCAACGGCGCTCTATGTTTGACGGATGTTGAGGGAAGATGCACCGATATGGCTATCAATTCTGATGCAATCAAGAGATATTATGTGTGATTCTTTAATGCATTTGTCAACGTTTGGTTTCGTTTGTGTGTATTTGGCATTTTTCGGAAAATGAAATGACAGAGGCAATTTTTCTACTACCCAAACACTTTAACCTTTGTTTCCCCATTTGAGCCCAATTATTCTCTCATATACCCTCTTTCGGAATCATCAAGGAAGATGTGTAACAGAATAGAAAAGAAACAAAGAAGTAATTCAAGAAAAAGTGAACTACGTTCGACCTGATTCCTCGAGAAGGATACGTAGGCGCCACATGGCTCGGTCATAATAAAATAAAAATCAAAAATCCCCCAAGCAACAAAACTGGGGCAGAAGTCATTGTTTCGCTGGAAAGATAGTGTGGATTCCGAAAGTTGTAATAAGCTAACCGTTGAGGCTAAACCCCTTTCTTCAGCCTCACGCGCAGAAACCATATCAAGAACCAGAAAGACCTCTCGATCAGTATTTGAAAAGTGCCAAGTCATGTGAATGAAAGCCGGGAGTGACATCCCGACCCTCGATTGAATCCAGGATGCAAGCCAAAAGGGGATAACACTCTAGAGGGAATCTCAGGGGTGATACCCTGCCGCAGGGAAAGAAAGCATAAATGAGAGAGTCTTAACGGTGAAAACCCTCGCGGGCACCTCAAGGCGAAGGAAGTTGAGAGAAGTAAAATGAGAGAGTCTTACGGTGAAAACCTTTACGGGCACCTTAAGGCGACAGGAGATAGAGAGAAATGAGAGAATCTCATTAGTGAAAACCCTTTGAAGGGCACTGTGAGGTGGCAGGATGAGATGGTTACAAGATGTCCGCATGAGACAAGGTTGGGACATCCGTTTACCTCTAGCAGGACGCGGTATCAGAAAGTGATTGACATGAATAGACTGGGTAGTTTAATCTCAAAGGCGCGGCATAACCATTGGATCAGGCACACATTCAGATAAGTTTTCCTATTTTCGAGTTCAGAAAAGTTTTTCTTTTCTTTTGTCATTTGCAGTCAGTATTCTTTTCTTTTCTTTCGTTTTCGAAAATTGATTTTTCAAAGCTTACTACCAAGTCTCCCAAAGCAGTATATTGAAAGTGAATAGGCGTGGGACGAGGCAATAAGACAGAGGTCGTTACGATAGTAAGATTGGGATGACAGGCTGAGTGGAAGGTTCGCAAGAATTATGGAGTATGATGGACACATGTGGCATGTCCGAAAGATGATTTCACGCAACAGATCACCGGCTAAAAAGAGTCGGATCAAACCAAAGGGTGGAATAAAAGGAAAGATGAGAGGTCGTTCGTGGAAAAAGCATCGTCCCAAGCAAGCGTCAACGTCGTCCTCAAAGTTCAAGAGAGGCCAAGCAGCTGAAAGAGAATGGCCCCAACAAGAGTGGCACGACCACTCACGGCATTTTGAAACTAACAATTTTTCTTTGATTTAAAGCAGGAAAAGAGGGTTCGTTGGCGGAAAAGCATACCGTCCAGAAGTTTATCAAACTGGGGCAGAAAATTTTCTCCTGTTGCGAAAATTTTCTTGAAAGCAAGACTCAGAGGATAAGGGTAGGAAGCAACACAAGATTTCGGGAAGTACCAGCTCCGAGCAGAATAGTTTTGAGAAAGGCCAGACGACACGATAGAGTAATATTTGAGCTTGGTATCATCCCCAGCAGTTGTGGGGAAAATAAAACAATGGCTTCGAGGTTCCCCTAGCAGTATTACATCCCATAATTTGTTCGAGGAGGCAAAAGCGTGAGTCCCACAGGAGGTATGGGAAGAAGGAAGAGAATGAGGGGTGAAGGAAACAAAGAATACTTCCTCAGCAGCATCATCCCCAGCAGGCGAGTAAACAGTTCCAAAAATATCCCCAGCAGCCAGAAGAAAAGTAACACGACCTAGGGGAAAGCAATTCCAAGACGGGATAATTCAGAAGAGAAGGTGGTCCGAGAGGTAATGCAGGAACAAGGAAATGGTACAAAAGGCAAAGGAAGGTAATCAAGATAGGATGAAATCGGTGAAGTAGTAGTTGAAGTCGGGGAGCCCGCCTGGAGAATGGGTGGCGATTTATTTTGAAGTTATAGTTGAAGTCGGGGAGCCGCCTGGAGAATGGAGTGGCGATTTAATTTTGAAAGTAGTAGTTGAAGTCAGGGAGCCCGCCCTGGAGAATGGAGTGGCGATTTAATTTTGGAGTTGTAATTGAAGTCAGGGAGCCCGCCCGAAGAATGGAGTGGCGATTTAATTTTGAAGTAGTAGTTGAAGTCGGGGAGCCCCCTGAAGAATGGAGTGGCGATTTAATTTTGAAGATTTAATTGAAGTCAGGGAGCCGCCTGGAGAATGGAGTGGCGATTTAATTTTGGAGTTGTAATTGAAGTCAGGGAGCCCGCCCGGAGAATGGAGTGGCGATTTATTTTGAAGTTATAGTTGAAGTCGGGGAGCCCCGCCCGGAGAATGGAGTGGCGATTTAATTTTGAAGTAGTAGTTGAAGTCGGGGAGCACGCCTGAAGAATGGAGTGGCGATTTAATTTTGAAGATTTAATTGAAGTCAGGGAGCCCGCCTGGAGAATGGAGTGGCGATTTAATTTTGAAGTAGTAGTTGAAGTCGGGGAGCCCGCCTGGAGAATGGAGTGGCGATTTAATTTTGAAATAGTTGAAGTCGGGGAGCCCGCTGAAGAATGGAGTGGCGATTTAATTTTGAAGAAATAGTTGAAGTCAGGGAGCCCGCCCGAAGAATGGAGTGGCGATTTAATTTTGAAGTAGTAGTTGAAGTCGGGGAACCCACCGAAGAATGGAGTGGCGATTTAATTTTGAAGAGATGTAATTGAAGTCGGGGAGCACGCTGCAGAGAATGGAGTGGCGATTTAATTTTGAAGAAGTAGTTGAAGTCAGGGAGCACGCCTGAAGAATGGAGTGGCGATTTAGTTTTGAAGATTTAATTGAAGTCAGGGAGCCCGCTGGAGAATGGAGTGGCGATTTAATTTTGAAGTAGTAGTTGAAGTCGGGGAGCCGCCTGGAGAATGGAGTGGCGATTTAATTTTGAAATAGTTGAAGTCGGGGAGCCCGCCTGAAGAATGGAGTGGCGATTTAATTTTGAAGAAATAGTTGAAGTCAGGGAGCCCGCCCGAAGAATGGAGTGGCGATTTAATTTTGAAGTAGTAGTTGAAGTCAGGGAGCACGCCTGGAGAATGGAGTGGCGATTTAATTTTGAAGTAGTAGTTGAAGTCAGGGAGCCCGCCTGGAGAATGGAGTGGCGGTCTGCTTTAATTTGGTAGAGGAAAGCGGTAGAATGTAACAGAAATCTCCGGCATGAATCCAAGTTCGTAGAAGAGAAGAAGCATCAGAAGGAACACCAAGTCAGACAGGATGGCAAGGAGCGCGACAAGATCGAGTTAAAAAGGATAGATAAGAACTTGTAGTACTGTAACTTAGTCTAGCTTCTTGTTTTTGTTGCTTAGTGCGGTGTAACA